>VXBO01000371.1:4588-16131 GCA_013400135.1 Rhinoptilus africanus
TGTAGGGGCCATAGCTCTCTTGATCTAGGTAGGGTCCTACAGACTGTGTGCCTGAAATGCCCGCTACTGAGGGGACCGGTGTGAGTGGATTTTGGTGCCAGCTACTAGAGTCAGACCAGGGGTGTAGGTGCCCCTGGCCTGTACTGTCAGCTACTGGAGTGAGTGGGAATCTCTTGCCTCCAGCCACTGGGGTGGGAATAGTGTGTGTCCCAAAAAACAGTTACTGGAAGGGAATGGCATGAGCAAGGCAAGTGAGGGGCTCAGTGCCAACAGCTGGAGCAGGACTGGGCCACAGCCCGCATGCTTGGTTCTGGCTGCTGCGAGGAGAGAGCGTCCAAGTATCTGTATCTTCTCCAAACCTATTGTGTAGGAGAGTGTGTGTGTGGAATTTGCTAGCAAACTTTAAGCTGGACTAGCCAGCAAGTAGAAGGCCCTGGGTCTGGGCAGGGATATCAGGCAGGCAAGGGTTGTGCTGCTATACCCAGGGGGATTTGTGATTGTAAAGTGCCTGAGGGATGAGTGTGTGAGTGCATGTGACTGCTAACAAGCATCAAGCTGGACTAGCTGGCAAGTAGGAGACCTGTGGAATGGGTAAGAGGACCTGGGATCTGGGTAGTGGTATTGGATAGACAGAGGGGCCGTGCTGATACTTGGGGGATTCATGAATGTGTGCAGGCTTGTCAATCTAGAGAGTGCCACGTGTGTGCCTTCACTAGTGACCTTCTATCTCTACCAGCCGAAGGACTTGGCTGCCTATAGTTATGTTTTATGCTATTTCTATATGTAGGTGCTGTTGAAGGTAGCACCTTGTCTGTGTCAGTCTGTGTAACTGTCTGTGTCAGTGTCCTCTGTGTGTGTGTGTGTGTCTCCGGGATACATGCTCAGCTTTGCTATTGGTTGAACCTGCAAATGTAAAAGTAGCAGCTGCACCCTTCAGCCTGGGCAGAGACCCGTGTCCCTGGGCTCTCTGAACTGGGCCCCAGTGGTAAGGCAGGAGGAAGTCCTGGGATGAAGATGCTGGAGGAGGTGACTACTCCTAATACCCCTTAACAAAATAAATAACTTTTTGTCACACAACACTAAGGGGACAGACAGGTTCTATTTGGGATCCTTTGCAGAATGATGATGACGCTATTACCAGGGGTCAAAACAGGAGGTACTGGTCATACCTTTTATAACATTTTGAAAGATTATTTTTGTTTTAGGAATTTCTGAATGAGAATAGCTTTGTGTCATTTAACTTTAACAATGGTAGACAACTCCAGTCTGAGAAGTATTTCTGTCAATGAAATTGAAAAATAGGACAGCTTTCTTGGCAGAACAATACTCTGATCTTTTGGTACTTCATTATGCTAATAAATGCATTATGCTAGAGTACATCCCTTTTCTATCCTAAAAACTCTGACTGGGTACTTTTTGTTCAAGCTGTTGTTATTTCTTACACAGTCCCACTTCTCTCTGAATCTGTAACAGAGCATACTCCCTCTTTCTAGTGATAGGTCTATTGGTTATAGTGTTGGTCTCAGATCTCATGTCTAAAAATATCCTTGATACAATAGGCATCCAGGGCTCTTAGATCACAATGTTGATGTCTGAGACTATGAGTCTCTGTCAGACTCTTAAATATATTCTCCAGTTTTCCATTAAGATAGTGGACTAAATTAGCCCTTTTTGAGATATAACTTAATAAGAAAGCTAGGACTTAAAGGCATTGTTTATATAGAATTACAGAATTCTTGAGGTTGAAAGGGACCTCTTGAGATCATCTAGTCCAACCCCCCTGCTCAATAAGGGTCATTTAGAGCAGGTTGACAAGGATCATGTCCAGTCGGGTTTTGAATATCTCCATAGATGGAGCTTCCATAACATCTCTGGCAACCTGTTCTAGTATTCGACCACCCACACAGTAGAAAAGTGTTTTCTTGTGTTCAGATGGAATTTCATGTGTTTTAATTTGTGCTCATTGACTCTTGTCCTGTCAACGGGCAGTACTGAGAAGATCACTTCATTCCCTCCCATCAGGTATTTATGCTCAGTGATAAGATCCCCCTCCTGAGCCTTCTCTTTTCTAGACTAAACTGTCATAGCTCTCAGACACTTCTCATATGAAAGATGCTCCAGTTCCCTTAATCATTTTTGTGGCCCTTCACTGTACTCTCTCCGGTATGTCCATGTCTCTCTCGTACTTGGGAGCCCAAAACTGGGCACAGGACTCCAGGTGTGACCTCAGCAGTGCTGGGTAGAAGGGAAGGATCACCTCCCTCAACCTGCTGGTAACTCTCTTGCTAATCCAGGCCACGAGGCTGTTGTCCTTCTTTGCTGCAAGGGTTCATTACTGGCTCATGGTCAGCTCGGTGTTCACCAGGACCCTCTTCTTGGGGGGAGGGTCCTTCTCTGCAGAGCTGCTTTCCAGTCAGCCAGTCCCCAGCCTGTACTGGTGTCTGGGGTTGTTCCNCTTCCATAACATCTCTGGCAACCTGTTCTAGTATTCGACCACCCACACAGTAGAAAAGTGTTTTCTTGTGTTCAGATGGAATTTCATGTGTTTTAATTTGTGCTCATTGACTCTTGTCCTGTCAACGGGCAGTACTGAGAAGATCACTTCATTCCCTCCCATCAGGTATTTATGCTCAGTGATAAGATCCCCCTCCTGAGCCTTCTCTTTTCTAGACTAAACTGTCATAGCTCTCAGACACTTCTCATATGAAAGATGCTCCAGTTCCCTTAATCATTTTTGTGGCCCTTCACTGTACTCTCTCCGGTATGTCCATGTCTCTCTCGTACTTGGGAGCCCAAAACTGGGCACAGGACTCCAGGTGTGACCTCAGCAGTGCTGGGTAGAAGGGAAGGATCACCTCCCTCAACCTGCTGGTAACTCTCTTGCTAATCCAGGCCACGAGGCTGTTGTCCTTCTTTGCTGCAAGGGTTCATTACTGGCTCATGGTCAGCTCGGTGTTCACCAGGACCCTCTTCTTGGGGGGAGGGTCCTTCTCTGCAGAGCTGCTTTCCAGTCAGCCAGTCCCCAGCCTGTACTGGTGTCTGGGGTTGTTCCTCCCTAGTTGCAGGACTTTCACTTCCCTTTGTTGAACTGCATAAGATTCTTCTCTGTCCATTTCTCCAGCCTGTCGAGGTCCCCCTGAATGGCATCACAACCATGCAGTGTATCAACCACTCCTCACAGCTTTGCATTGTTTACAAAATTGCTGATGGTGCACTCTGTCCCAGCATACAGGTCACTGATGAAGAGGTTAAACAGTATTGACCTGCCTCCAACTGCACTTTGTGCCACTGATCACAGCACTCTCAAGTCCTGTGTAGGCTTCCTTTCTGGGGTCTACTTGTTCCTTCTCTGAGAGTTTGAAGTTCTTCCTAGTGTTATTTTTTGTTAGATAAGTCATCTTAACCTGAATGACTCCTCAGGGAGACCTTAAATGTGCAGGTGACCTCTAGTCTGCCCAGAGTAACATTGTGTCAAATTTTTCTCTTGCGTGCATCAGTGGGATGTTTTTGTTCTTTCCCAATCCTATATGTCAGAAATATCATATCATCCTTGATGATATGAAGAAGAAAAACCTTGTTTCATCTGGGTAGATCAGTAGGTGAGGTTCATTCAGAATTGTAGGTTTCATCTGTATCTGTTTGACAGGGTTTTATTGAAGATTCAGTTTTCATTCTGTTCTTTAAACGCAGTTCAACAGGCTTTTCTGGGACATGTTCAGATATGTGTTCAGCTCGATGCAATATGGAGTCTATTATTTTATTCAGATATTTATCACTCTAGTAGTGAGAATTTGCATGAGCTCTGGCATTAATGATTTTGAATGACATAGAGCCTAAGTAAGGGCTTCTCAGTCTATCCATAACAAATAAATCTGTAGCAGTCATCGAAAAATAACGTATTTTCCTAAGTGTTTTCTTAAACAATGTAAGCTTGTTTAAAATTAATATGTGAAGTAATAGGTTAAAACTCATTACTTTCCATTTATAACCAATGAAAATAGTATCTTAGAATCTTTGTGCCTTCGAAAACTGTATATAAGTTCATAAGCACAATATGCCCAAGTGCTTATTCTCTGTTATGGTGTAAATGCTAGGAAGAAAATGATTCTTAGAATTATTAATTGATTTGAAATGGGATTTTTAAATTCTATGAAAATAATTTATCTTATGCAAATACTTCTGGAAACTCAATTTCTTACTCTCTTATGTTCTTATGTTGCAGAAATTTGTCTCTGGATAAAGACATGCTTAATTTTGAACTGTTGTTAATAGCATGTCAGAATGTATGAGAAAGGCTGATAGCTCGGTCTGTATTTTTTTAAGTAATAGAAAAAAAAGGTGATTAGTATGCCTTTAGTATAAATAAGTAGTCTTAATTTTGATTGTTAATAGAAATATGCAATTTAGATACAGAAATAGAAATTATTGTTGTTTATCATGCTTTCAATGGAAAACTAAACTCTGAAAATGTAGTTATAGTAACATTTTTTCTTTGATATTTTTTCCAAGTTCTTTGATGTAATATCAACTACTGAGAAACCACTGGCAGAGCAAGACTGGTATCATGGTGCAATTCCAAGAATAGAAGCCCAGGAGCTGTTAAAACAGCAAGGAGACTTCTTGGTGCGAGAGAGCCACGGGAAACCTGGTGAATATGTCCTTTCTGTGTTTTCAGATGGACAACGGAGACACTTTATCATACAATATGCTGATGTACGTCTTTGTTATAGTACTAACTATTCAGTGCCAGGAAGTTAATTATTTCAGCTAAACAATTTAGGATCTACATAATTTACTATGACACATAGCTTTAGCCTTTTTATGAAAATATGAAAGCTGTTTGAAATATTTCCATCAGTGCTCAAATTGGAGGAAAAGGTCATTTTGGGGAATAAAAGAAAAATATGAAGTATGAGGCTATTCTATATCTTCTATCCTATGTTGAAAAAAACAAGATATTTGTGGAAATGTTTTGAAATCCAGAACATATTGCTACTAATTTATGCATGTACATTTATTTATTTTTAAACCTATTTTCACAGTTGGTTCTTATTAGGCTACTTTTAATTCAGATTGTAAAGATTCCACTGAATCTTCCTGAAAAATAGAAGCATTCACTTAGGAGAAAATATTCTGTGCTGTTTTGTATATGGCTGGGAATTGAAGTCCATCCTGCTTTGGAGATACACATGTTCTTTTTAGCCTTGTGGGTGTTGTTTAGTTCACCACAACACAAATGCCTGTGAATATTACATAGCATGTATGCTTCTGAGTAAAGACCAAAATTGATCCCCTTATTTCCCGAACTTAGGAAAAACTGGTCATTTTAAACTACATTAATATTTATTCACTTTTACCCAATGTATTACTTGTTATTTATTAATGCATTTCTTGTTTTTATTTATATATGTATTTTTCTTTTTACCTTTCAGAATTTCAAACTCATTCAAAATAAGATAGTGCTCATAACATTGCTAGAAATGCTTCTAGTTCTTTACTCTGTGAATAGAGGTACAATATACCAGCAAATCAATCTCGGTTTTGATTCAGCAATACTGACAAAACATACTTCCATCTGATGCAATAAAATCTCCCAAACTTCAGTCAAACTATACAGACAAATGTACAAATTCAGTAGCATAACTATGTTTACACTATGTTTCCTGGTCTAAATCCCCAGCTGATGCAGCATACCTGGGGAAGTTAGTATTGTGTTGCTGGTTTATTTTTTTTCAAAGAGAATCATAGAATCATAGAATCATAGAATCATAGGGTTGGAAGGGACCTTAGTAGATCATCTAGTCCAACCCCCCTGCCAGAGCAGGGCCACCTTAGAGCAGGTTACACAGGAACGCGTCCAGGCGGGTTTTGAATGTCTCCAGAGACGGAGACTCCACCCCCTCCCTGGNCTCCAGCAGGTCAGCCCCCAACCTGTCCTGGTGCAGGGGGTTATTCCTCCCCAGGTGCAGCACCCTACACTTGCCCTTATTGAATTTCATAAGGTTCCTCTCCGCCCAGCTCTCCAGCCTTTCCAGGTCTCTCTGGATGGCAGCACAGCCTTCTGGGGTGTCAGCCACCCCTCCCAGCTTTGTGTCGTCAGCAAACTTGCTGAGGGTGCACTCTATCCCCTCATCCAGGTCATTGATGAATATATTGAAGAAGTGTGAAGAAGTGAAGAAGTGTGAGAAGTAGTGGTATTGTTCAAACTTTATAGAAGTCGAAAGGTTTTTATAGGATCAATATGGATACTGGTCTGTTTTTGTTAATTTTCACCCATAGCTTTCCTTTTAGGATTTAACAATTGACAAAAAGTCAGTGTTTATTTTATTTTATTTTATTTTTATGACCTTTAGTATTTTGGTGTATGAGAGTGCTGAATGAGAAAATAAGAGCAATAAAACTACCTATACCTAGATACACACAGTATTATAAGATCCTTGGAGCTCTGATCCTTACGCAGCAGAATTAAATGCATGTTATGTGCTTAGTGTGTCTGAAATCATTTTGTGTAAATCATTTTATATGTCGTACTGCAGTGGGGCTTCAAAAATGTAGACTAGGGCTGGGCTTTGAAGTCAGTTAAAACAGAGATTTTTTTTTTATAAGTATTACTTTGAGGCTACCCTTATCTGTAATCTGACACTTTTTAATATCCACTTTTCCAAGAAAAATTTACAGAACTGTAAATAAATTCCCATAATTTCACTACTTTCTCTTAGGCATTATATTAGAAATGTAAGATTGATACTGTTTAATATTGCACAATTCAAACATTGTCAGGTCACTAGAACCTTCTGCTTGTACATTTAATGATAGCATTTTATGTTCATCCGCTCTTGGGATTAATTTGTGTGAGATTTTCTTGACAATCATGGAAGCTAAATCCTTTTTTTCTTAAAGAAATGCAAGACTCCTTAGGCATTCTTATGGGCCTATTTATTGTCTATATTTATTGTGAAAAAAAGATTTAATTTTTATTTTTTAAAGCTTACTAACCCTAAAAAGCATTTAATAAGTGGTGGGATTGTTATAGCCATATGACAAGAGTGACTGAATTTATGAACATCTTGGTAGCACTAATCCCAATAAAAGTATTTGCATGATAAATCAATTCATCCTTTAGTTTAAGCATCAAAATTCATTGCTGTCACTAAGGGCTACTCTGTTTTTCACTGTTCCTCTGAGGCTATGCTATTTTCAAACTTTTGTTTGTTAGTGATTTTAATCAGGATCCCATATAAATACACAGAATAAAAGAACATTGTCTACCCTGAAGGTAAGTAAGCTTAAATGGCAGCAGATGAGTGCAAGGCTGGGTCTAGTATGAGGAAATGTTATGCAGCACTGATGATCGTGCTAGGCAGACTCTTGGGACATCAGTACCCTAACCATGCTAAAGTTTTTGAATCATCAGAACAGAAATTTGAAGGAGGTTGAAAGGGATGGAGACTAGTGTTACTGGGCAAGCAAAGCTGAGTCAATATTAATTAGTGAATGATGTTAGGAGAATAAACAACAATAAGTATTTTAGACTGTGAAAGCATGTTTACAATAGAGAACCAGTAATAAGATAAAAATAAGTGACATGACCAAGCTCTCTTTACTAATAGTGTTAAAACATTACAGGAAATGGACACTTTTATTCCTAATGAAGAGAAACTTGGTATAAATGCAAAGAATTTAACTGTAGGTGTTAGAAAGAAAAAAATCTGCATGGCAGTGGTAGAGGTTTTCATTGCCCAGTTTTGTAAATGAACCTGAATCACTGTCTATGCTTTTTTTTTATTGTGATATTTGTTTATTGTTGTCAGTTCCGCTGGCTGGCTTGCAGTAGTTCCTCTCTTGTGGGAAGAGTCCTCTAACTGTAGATATTGAGATCTTACACCGACACAGTAGTTTATTCTGCTTCCCAATCACTTAGCCATAATGTAGAATTTAAGACAACGAAATAAAAACTAATTTACTACTTTCCCCCCCTCAAGTGTAAGGGCAGGGATAAGCAATGAAGATATTCTTTTTTTTCCTTAGTACCTGAGAGTACCTTATAGCATTCTTTGCTAAGAAAATGTTATGTGCTTCTAAAAAAATATTAAGAGATCCCACAGTTTTGTTACCATTATGTTGAATTATGTATCTGAAATTATTTAAACTGATAAAAAGGATCAAAGGGGAAAATACAGGAATTTTGTTTTGCTCAACTTCTCTATAAATTACATGCATGGCCTGCCATTGTAGACTCTACTCCCATAGACTCTTCTGGTACACAATTTTTATTAAAGACAAATCATGGGTCCATACTTTAGGGATTTGTTAATTTTATCAAATGTTCTAAGCGCAGTAAGATATGGGTGAGATAGTGTTACTTATGTCTTGTTTATTAGATTGTCAGATGTTTATTTTTTAGTTGGTTTTTTTTAGTTATTATTTCTAGAGTCTTAGGTACTCTGGAAATTAGTATTGTTTCTTCCAGTTTAGAATCTTTTTATTTCATTCTGTCACAGCTTAAGTATCCCAAACTGTCCCACCTCTCGCATTAGAAAAGCTTCCTTTTGTAAAACAATTAAGAGTGTAAATAAAAAGTTATTTTATTATGTTGCCTAAAATGAGTGATGCGGTAATTTTGTAATTGATTTATTATCTTCCTGATCATCATTCCATTTACCTCAGTAGAAGTGTTATTAAATTGATTAGGATAGAGATTTAATCCTGTAAAAGCAAAATTTTCTTTCATCTTGTGATGAAAGCTTGGTAATGTTCTTTTACACTTTCTTCTTTGAAATTTTGCAGAAACAATTATTTCCTTTTACCTCTATACAGAATCAGTATCGTTTTGAAGGAACTGGGTTTCCAACTATTCCTCAGCTCATAGACCATCACTACACAACAAAGCAAATTATCACAAAGAAATCAGGTGTCGTTCTGCTGAATCCTGTTGTTAAGGTACTGCATGCATTCCAAGAATTCTATTAAACTGAAACTATTTTGGGGTTTGTATTATCATTTAACATATGTTCCTTGTGATGACAGGTGGTAATATTAAGTAGGTTGTAGAATATTTGTATATGCTATTAAGTCAATAATTTGAGTACTGGAACTATCTCAGTTGCTGGCTGAGAGAGCTGGGGCTGTTCAGCCTGGAGAAGAGAAGGCTCCAGGGAGATCTTATAGCAGCCTTCCAGTACCTGAAGGGGCCTTACAGGAGAAACGGGGAGGGACTCTTTATCAGGGAGTGTAGCAATAGGATGAGGGGTAACGGTTTTAAACTGAAAGAGGGGAGATTTAGATTAGATACTAGGAAGAAATTTTTCACTATGAGGTAGATGAGACACTGGAACAGGTTGCCCAGAGAAGTTGTGGATGCCCCATCCCTGGAAGTGTTCAAGGCCAGGTTGGATGGGCCTTTGAGCAACCTAATCTAGTGAAAGATGTCCCTGCCCATGGCAGAGGGATTGGACTAGATGATCTTTAAAGGTCCCTTCCAAATCAGACTATGATTCTATGATTCTTTTATCTGGACTTGGGGCTGCTTCACCCCAGCCTGTCCTGCTCCCTCTCTGGGGGTGGTGGAACATGCCTTGTATGGTGAGGCCCATGCCCTGCCAGCCTGGAGATCCTCTGCAGCTCCCAGCCCCGAAAGAGCAGGTGGCCCTTGCTACACACTGACACTCAAGCTGTTAGTAACTAATATTGAAGAATACACAAGAAAGGCTGACATCATTGAACAAAATAGACGGAAGAATGTGGATTCAAAAGATAGTAAGGTAATCACAGAATGACAGGGGTTGGAAGGGACCTCTGGAGATCATCTAGTCCAACCCCCCTGCCAGATCAGGGTCACCTATAGCAGGTTGCACAGGAACGCGTCCAGGCGGGTTTTGACTGTCTCCAGAGACNCAGGTCCCTTTCCCCAGAGCTGCTCTCCAGCAGGTCAGCCCCCAACCTGTCCTGGTGCAGGGGGCTATTTCTCCCCAGGTGCAGCACCCAACACTTGCTCTTGATGAATTTCATAAGGTTCCTCTCCGCCCAGCTCTCCAGCCTGTCCAGGTCTCTCTGGATGGCAGCACAGCCTTCTGGGGTGTCAGCCACCCCTCCCAGCTTTGTGTCATCAGCAAACTTGCTGAGGGTGCACTCTATCCCCTCATCCAGGTCGTTGATGAATATATTGAAGAGGACTGGGCCCAGTACTGACCCCTGGGGAACACCACTTGTCACTGACCTCCAACTAGACTCCGCGCCCCTAATCACGACCCTCTGAGCTCTGTCTTTCAACCAGTTTTCAATCCACCCCACTGTCCATTCATCTAACCCACTCTTCCTAAGGTTCCCTTTGCCTATTTTGGAAAAAACATGTACTAACTAGAACAATCTCAGTATGGTTCTTGCTCATATCTCATAGTCCTCTCAAGAAGTGTCCAACTTTGAAGCGTTTCCTTCCTTTCCCTTAGGCATCATGTAATTTCCCTGATATTCTTGCATAGAGTATCTCAAAAGCCTACGTTTCCCAAATATCTCCTCATACCTGATAAAGGGTTATCTCCCTAGAGCAGTATGTAATTCACTTTCAGCTTCTTTCATATTTATCCAGAAAACATAATAGTTGGTAGTTGTGAGGACCAAATGACATAAATAAAGTAGACTACAATAAAGTTTCTGAATTTTTTGAATAATCCAATTTGGAAATAAGGTATGTCATTAAGATAACAAGTGGCTACGTCTGAGTGTTAATTTCTGTAACTGTATTAGTCTAAAGTGCTTTTATATTCCATGGAGTAAAATAAATGATGGAAAAGTCTTGTTCACATTAGGTAAAGATGCATTAGGTAAATGCTTGTTCGCATTAGGTAAAGAAAGATTTATTGTGATGTTGAAAGAAGAGGATTGCATCATAAACAGGGTCCTTTTTGGGGACGAATAGTAATGACATTAATAGTATCAATAGTGCTGACCTCCTTTCTCGTACTAATTAGGTTATGATTAGATACAAGAATGTAGTGAATTTTCTCAGTTGAGTTTAGAAACAATTGACAAAATGAGAACCTCCTTAGGTTCAGGATCCTACGCTTGCCCTTGTTGAACTTCATTAGGTTCATCCTTCATTTGCTCACTATTGTTTTTCACCCTGAAAGCAAATGTGAAAATAAAGTCCAAAAAACTATGAATGCTTCGGAAAATGTTTATTCCTTGAATTAAAGAGTTTCCATCTCCTCTTACCATTTGCTAAAAGTCTCTCATACTTTTCATTCATGCTGGTTCAAGACTGTTTAATAGCACCACAATTAGTAACAGAGATTGCTTGAAATATAATTAGGACCTTACCAATAACATGACAGGGGGTAATTGTGCTTGTGAGGTGGTTAGTAGATGAGGTTGTTGCGTGAAAGGGGCGAGGCAGTTTTGGCAGAAAATAAACCCCCTTGCGTTCTAACACTCCTCACCGAGGTGGGAGGCTAGGTGCAGCTAGGCTTAAATTCTGAGTGATGCCCAATTCTCCACTATCAGTCCTGTTGCATTTAACCTATGTTAAACTATTACGATTTGGATAC
>VXBO01000373.1:7091-26424 GCA_013400135.1 Rhinoptilus africanus
GACTCTGCTGTCACGCAAGAGTGAGCAAAGTGAAAGGCAAACACGGGGGGCTGGAGAGCATCCCTCCCCTCGCACAGCACCCAGGCACGCACCCCCAAACAGCGGCGGCCAGTTCCAGCCCCCCCCCCCAAATCGGGGTACGGAGGCGACGGTTGCAGATGCGCAGTCGCTGGCAGTGCGTGTTGCGTGCAACATANCATTCCCACCCCAGGCTCTGAATTCAGTATCCTAGGCCACCTTCCCGGCCCTGGAAAACCTTCCCAGAGGTCAAGCTACGATTAACTAACAATGCAGCTGGAAGAAGGAAAAAAAAAAAAAGAAAAGAAAAAAGAAAAAGATGTGCTCAGACATTTCATCTCCAAGTGGAGTCACTTTACACACAGCCTCGGGGCTGCGGCGCTCTCAGCCCAGCTCCGTGTGCTTCCGAACCCCCACCGATGTGTGAGCAATGGGGGGACATCTGTACCCAAACATGGGCAAAGAGCTACCCGGCTCCTACAGAAAACTCCCTGCTTCCCTCTTCCCGGGGGAGGAATGGAGGAACAGAAAAAGGAGGGATGGGAAAGGGAGATAAACTCACATTCAAACTCGTAACGACATTAACATTCAAAGAAAGCTCTGATCTGGGGATTTGCTGTTTAACGCAGACTTTGGGCTGTGTGAACTTTCCCCCAGTGACTCTGCAAATCGTTATACTTTTTTGGGGGGGGTCATTTTCAAAAGACATGGTGTCTCTGAGCATGGGACGCAGGCAAGAAGGGCCTTTCTAATTAACCCAGGAGAGAGAGAGAGCATCCCTCTTGCCTGCTCTGACCCTGCGCCGTTAGGGAGGGAGCAGGATTGCCAGAGCTCACCTAGAAACGGTGCCTTAATCCCCCCTCCCCAAAATCCCGACCCCTGATCGGCACGGAGACAACCATTTTAAAGAGACAGTGTCGCCATGTGCCACCTCCTTCTCATAAGTGGTCACCTGCCAGCTTCGACTGGAGGCGTAATTACCATCCTCGAGGCCTGATCCATCTTATTCCCCTTGAAGTCGATGAGGAAACCTCCCAGACTCTGCTGGAAGCAGTATTAAGATCTTCTCCCCCCTGCCCCAGCTCCAATCTCTTTTCCCAGGATTTATCTCCTTGTGAGGACGGAGGATTCACCCAGCGTTGGGGCTCTGGCCGGGGATGGAAGGGTCTGGAGGGAGGCATTGCCTTGGGGAGCCGGTGAGAGGGAGAGGGAAAGAAGAGCAAACACAGGTCCATTAATCCGCAGTTAGTCTGCCTTTTTTGTTAGGAAGATGAACTTGATGAGTTAATTAAGCCACAGCCTGTAAAACCAGTTTATTTGCATAGCAAACTCCTGGGCCAGTGTGCTGTGAGCGGGCATAGACGTGCAGACAATTCCGGGGAAATTACAGCCTCATTAATATGCTAATCTGGTTGCAGGCCTGGAACGAGTTTTNAGGGGTGAGGAGCGCTGGCAGCCCCTGGGCACCCCATCTCCTGGCCACCAGTGCTCCCCGGCCGAGCGCTGGCACGGTCCGCTCCCTGCTGAGGGTCCCAGAGACCCGCAGCCGTCACCCTTGGCCCTCGACACCCAGCCCTGGGCACGCTGCTCCCCGCTGAGCACCTCCCTCCATCGAGCAGTGCTTCTCCACTGCCCTTCTCGTGGCCCCTCTCAGGCCCACGGTTGCCCCCTTATTGCCCCTGTCTCCCTGACTGTCTTCTCGGAGTGGCACAAGCCCATTGCTTCCCAACTAGCCCAGCTTCCTGCAGCACTGGTCAGGATGGGAACACCAGGCATCTACAGGGGGGGGAATGCAGCATCTTTGCCCCCCGCCAGCCCCAGCAGATCCTGGACCACCCCGCTGGGGACAGGAAGGGGGCTGTGTCCCTGCTCCAGGTTGGTTGCCCAGTCGAGACCTTCCTCCTGCACCTTAACCTCCAGTGGCACATCATGACAGCAGAGCACGCCCCCCTCACCCATCCCATCACTGGCTACCAGGGGAAGGGACGTGCCCTGGGTGTCCCGATGTCCCGCAGAGCTGATGTCCACCCGCCTTGGACCACAGAGAAGAGAGGCAGCACGGCTTCTGCTGCGAGAGCGGGGATTTCCCGGCAAGAGGTCCTGCGTACCAGGAGGGGCAGTCACAGGGAGGCGACTGCGCTGCTCAAGTCAACAAGACAAAACGCCCACCGTGAGGGTCTAACAGATCAAATCTGGGCAAGCCCTCCATCCTCTGTCCCAGGGGATTATACTCTTCTTCACTCCAAGCCCTTTTCTCCCAGCAAGTGCTACTCCCTGCCAGGTCTCCGTGGTGGGAATGTCACGCGCTGTGGTGTCTGCTCTCCTAGCACAGGGTTCAAATCCTTTATCTGGCTCAAATTCTTTCTCTCCTGACGTAGTCCTTGTTCAGGGTCTGGATTCCTGTCTTCTTGCGGAGGGGGAGGCTGGATTAGAAGATTTTCCACATCCCTTCTTGACTGCTTCCCTGCAAGCCCGCGTGGCTGTGGGGTGAGCCGAGGCTCTCTCGTGGAGCCCGACCGAAGGCCAAAGCTGGGTGACTTTCTCCCCAAGCCCTCTTCTCCGTGTTGCCGTGCTTTTGTAAACCAGTGGTGATGTGCAGACTTCTGCCGGCTCCAGCAAGGTTTTTGACCTGACCCTTACCGTGCTCAGCGTCTGCAGACGTTGTCCTCCCGGTGTTGTGTGGGTGCAACCTGACAAACAGATATCAAAAGTCCTTCAAGTAGACCCAGCACCTGCAAAACAAGGCCAGGTCTGGAGCTTCTGGGCTGATAGGGACATCTAGGTCAGATCCAGCCAGTGTTTCTGTCCCTAGACCATTGCCTCAGCACGAGGAGAGTCAACTGGAGTTTAAAACCCTGGAGGTGCGTGCTCGGTTCCCATGCTCCATCTGTGAGCTTCTCAATCCAGATGAATCAAGGCCTGGTTGCAGTGGGAATTAGATGCCCAAACAGCTTTGAGGCTGGGGGCCCTTTGCTGCCCGAACCTGGCTCTTGTTCAGTGGAGACCGAGAGCTCGTGCTGGGCTGGAGGAAGCTCTCCTCTCTCCGTAGCTTTGCCCCATGGTGCTTGGAAACACCCGCCTCTACCCATTCATCAGCCCAAACGCTCTTATTTGAAGTGTGAACAAGAGTGCCGGGCAACAAGTTTTTGCATCAGACATTTCCCTGCCAAAAAGCACCTCTGACTTCTCTGGAGGAGGCTGATTCCCTGGATCACTGCCGGAGACATCGATATGTTTAAGGGAGCTGCTGCCTTCCTACCCGGGGAGTCCTAGTCTCCAGGGCTATCCATCCGTTAACCTTCATGAGCTCAAATATTTATTATTCATATTACCCTGAAATGTGCTAAAAAGATGAAAAAAGGAATTAATGTGCCAGATCTTGCATCCACCTTTTAGCTTATTACAGTGCTAAAGCAGTATTAACATTTACAGTATATGAGCTCTGCTTTGCTTGTGCCTGAGGCCAGGGGGTTTAAGCCAGTGCCGAAGTTAATAGCAAGCGCTGGTTAGAAAAAGCCCATTATGTCATAAAGTTGGAATTTCACTTGGGCAGTGGCCACTGGCTCTTTCCAATCGGGATGCAATGCCATCCTCTCAATCCCTTTCTGCTCCGTCGCCTGCTCCAGCTCACTCTCCCTCTCACATTCAAACAAAAACAGAATAGGGGAAAATTGTGTTTTGCTTCTCAGTGCTGGTGAACCGAAGAGCATCACTTTTGCCAGAAGATAATTGGTTCAGACTCTGGCCAAGGAGCTTTGTCCCCTCCCGGAGCGATGCTAGGAGGTGCCATGCGGTTGGAGTGTTCCTGGGCCCCGTTCCATCTGTCATGCTGGAGACACCGGCCTCCTGGACTTCTCCTCCTTTACAGCTTGAACATATTGATTCATCCAACATACACGTGTTCTGCTTAAGGTTGACTTTATGAGCATCTTCTCTCTCCCACTAGGAAGGACCTGCCTGTAAAAGTGTGTGAGGAGTCCTGTGGTGCGGCGGCTGTGGTGTCCTGCCATGCCAGGAGAAGCCAAAAGGAAACTCTGCCATGCCAGGAGATGCCAAAAGGAAACTCTGCAAGCCATCTCCATGCCTGTGGCTTTTCCTTGCAGCTCTGCTTCGAGGAGGCACTGTGGTCCCCTTGCAACCTGACAGCCCCATCACCAGGTAGGGTCTGTTGGGGTGCCTGTTGGGGAGCATTACACAGTGGTGGTGATCGGGCAGATGTGTCCCTACCTGATGGATACCTCTCTACCTCATATACCTTGTGACCCTGGAGAGCCCCAGAACCCACGACGGGTTCATGTCATCTACAGAGAGAGGTACTTTGGCCAATCCCATGGCTACTGAAACTCCCTTGGCTCTGCCACCGCCAGGAGCTGCCGTGGACAAATTGTCCGGGCTTCAATCTAACCAAAGGGGTCTACGACTACTTGAGATACACTACCTCTATTCCCACCAAATAACACCTCTCAGTTTCACTAGGATGCTGGGCAAACACCCAACCCAAGGAGTAACAACATTTCTGCTTCGGTGCGCCCATACCATTGAGACAAGGCTCTCAGCTCTGAAGGTGATGGGTGTCAGGGCCCTGTGGGCACTAATAGGCATTAATGGCCCTGACCAACCTCACCTGGGGCCTCCACCCACACCCTCTGCCCATGGGTGGGAGGTCTATTTAAGCTCAGGCCTGGGTCTTTGTTCTTTTCTTAGGCTCTGCTGTAGGTGTACCTATGGTCTCGGCCATGCCTGGCTATTCACTATCTTGATGTGGATCCTGACTTCCTAACTTGGACTTGTCTTGTCACCATGGACCTGTCAGGTGACCACTGGACCTAACTTTGGCTTGTGTTTCCAGCTTGACAACAAACCTGACTCATTACCATGGACTTGCTGCAGACGTGGACTCGTGGCTGACCCCAGCTGCCATCCCCGGGCTCATCTTGCTTGGAGAGGGTGGGATGGGACTTGCTGTGCCCTAACAATGGGACATCCCAGCTCAGACACCATGGAGCCTTTGCCAGGAAGAGCCTGTTGCTGATGTTAATGTGAGTTTGGCATAACTGAGTTTGGTTTTGGTGTATTTGAGGCTCAGCTGATTTTCTTCTAAGGGCAAAGAATATTAAGGTTAGTCCTGTTTTTATAATTCAGTGCTCCTCTTGTGATCCCATGCATGGAGTAACTGTTTAAGTGATCCCATTGAGGAAGAGTTTGTATAGATGAGAGGGCTTCACCCTTTAGGAAATCAAATATTACTTCTAGCTCTCCTCATCCTCAATGCATGCGACTCTGCAGTCGCAAGCTGTGAGTCCTGAGTGTCTGGTGGGATGAGCGACAAATTCATGACATTATGTACTGAAGAACTAGATTTCTGGAGGGTTTGCTATCAGCTTTTTTTAGTAGACTAATGGTATTGAACATGAGCAGGTGTGGAGATGTGGGAAGGCAGTGGGGATGTGGTTGGAGAGCCTGGTTGCATTGGGAGAGCCACGTCAGCACGGGAGGCTCACGCTAACCCAAGCACCCCCCACATTTTCTAACCTGATGCCTGTTTGTCTTCTGCAGTTCCACCTCTGGTGGTGACAAGTCGTTTGGAGCAGTCCCTAGCGCTGGTATTCAGCAGAGGACCTTGGTGATTCCTGGAAACCCAAGGTACGTTGCTGGAGCTCCTGTGCATAGTGCCAGCACCATCCTGAACCCACACAGTGGGGTCCAGAAATTGTACAGAGCCCTCGGATCCGGGGAGCAATGTTCCCTTTTCAAATGAAGAAATCAGGTCTCAGCTTTTTGGGTTGTTTCCTCTCTCTCTCAGTTTTCTAGCAGAGCCACCCAGACTATCAAAACAGAGCTAAATCCTATTTGAAATTCAGAGGGCACCATCAGCCCATGTCGTTGGTAGGGAATAAATAAATATCTCCTTTGAACAAGTCAGGAGTGATGTGCTGCTGGGCTTGTTCAAGGTCACATCCGTAAACTTGTGATGGAGGCAGGAAGCAAATCCAAAGTGGTTCCAATCTCAACCCTTGCTTTCCTGGAGGACAAAAATCCCCACCTTGCTTTAGGAGTACCCAGCAAATGTGGGTCAGAGCCTGGGGAGACGGCAGTGTTGGGTGCTCTCTGCTCAAGTCCTTGGTGGGTGGCTGAATGGGGGTCTCTGGGGGTGTGTGGGAAGTGCCACCATGTCCCCGAGCGGAGATGTTGGGTTTCTGTTGGAGTCTGGTGATGTAGCATGGTGTGGGAGATCCAGCAAGTGAGACTTTTCTATAAGAGTGCTGGATCCTGGTCTGGAGGCTGCCTCAGCACCCTTAGTGCCCAGCGGGTTTCAACGCCACTGGAGGATTTTGGTTTAGCTGTGTCTGGGGACAAAAATGTACCTGGGGAAGGAGCTCCATTTCTGCCATGGCGGGTAAAACCCAGGCAGTTCTGCAGATGCGTCCAACCGCTTGGCCATGCACAGCTCACCCCTTCTGGGCACTTCGCCTTCTCCCAGGACAGTCCCCTCGCCCTCTTGGGGTGCTAGTCCCCACGCTTCCTTTCTCCATCCCATGTCCTTAACGTAGGGGAGGAGCAACCAAAGAGGGAGAAGTCAAGAAAAACCCCACCTTGGCTCTGGCGAGAGCCCCTTCCTCCCATGCCAAGGCTCAGACCCCAAGGCCAAGGCTGCGCAGCTCTATGTCTCAGCAGCGCTCCTCACCCTTTGACGAATCCTGGCATTTGCAAAGTTATTATACCTCATTATGAATTGGATTTTAATCTACTGTAAATAGTCCTACCATTATAGTGTCATAAGAAGCAATTAGCCCCCCTGCTTGCTTCTATGCATGAGGGGAAAGCTTTAATATCACGGAACTGTGAGGGCTTGATGGGGCTTCAGCCTCCGTACATACATGCAGGCAGAGGCTTCGCTCTCCGGGCATTAACCTGTTCGGTGCATGCTGAAGATGTCCCCTCCATGTCCTTAGGAGGTCTCCAAAGTGATCACCTGAGCTCCTGGGTGGATTTCTGCCTCTTGTTGGGAGTGCTCTGCAGCTCATCTTCCAGAGGATGGATGCAGCTCAAGTAGATGATAAATCGTGGTTTCCTTGCCTTGCCCTAAACCCAGTCGCAAAGGGGATTATCACCTGCAGGGGTGAGAGGCGTCCGGAGTCCGGTCCTTGCCTTGCTTCAGGGTGATTATTTCCCATCTCGGTGAAGCTTTCCCCCTTTGCCTCGTGGAGGAAATTCATTATCTGGAGCTGGCGTGCTCGCACAGTTATAAACGAATCCTACCTTCTCCACACCCCTGTCACCCGGAGCTGGGCCGGGAGAGCTGGCGGGAGCCCGGGCACTCAGACGTCAGGGCTGTCCCCGCTGGGCAATGTTGCATGATTAATAACAACCCTAGGTTAATGGGGTTTTAATGTTCCTCCAGCAGCAGAGAGAGGGGGTGACATCCTCATCTCTGAGGCGGCGTGGTGCAGAGCAGAGGCTTTGAGCTTTGTTTTCGGGGGTGACCGAGGCGTCTTTGTGCCTGGTGGTGGTGTGGGTGTCCACGGACAACCACGGCGTGCGTGGGTTGAACAAGGCAGGCAGAGCGGGATGTGCTCTGGGGTTGGGAACTGTGCTTGAGTGTTCACGGCGTGCTGCGTGAGAGACCACGAGCGTTAAATACTGGTGCCGGCGGTATTACGGGGATCCCAGCACATGCTGTGGGATCGCGCAGAGAAGGAGGTGCGAGCACGGCACAGGTCCTGCATCAGGCTGCTCAGCCCAAGGAGCTCCAAGATCCACCCTTAAGCCATTTCCAGCAAAGAGGGAGCTCCCTGGGGCTTTGGCAAGGAAAAGGCTTTCCTTTCCTCTCCCCAAGGATGGGAAGGGACCCAGCTTGCATGTGGAGGGGCAGCAGGGCTGGGCGCAGGGGGCTCTGGTCCACCCCTCCTTGCCCCTGAGGTCCTGCTGGCAGACCGTGCTGTGGTCCCCGTGCCTGCGAGCAGTCCTGCAGAAACCTGCCCAGCAAAACACCCACCCCCACGCTCCCCATCCTTTCTTTGCCACATGAAAGAAAAGCCGGCTGCCTCTTAATTACGTGAACCTTCTCATGGGCAATTGAGCGGGCCGTGTGTGTGTGCGTGTATTCCTGCTGCCTGCAAGTTCTCGCCCGATTCATGCTCACAGGTGACTGAAATGAAGCCAAATTTTGCAACAAAGCAGGGCGCTGCTGGCTGTGTCCAGCTGCATCCAGGCCCTGTCCATCCGGAGAGGCAGCATCTCTTTCTCCTAGGGAAGAAACCGTGGCCACCTCCATCCCAAACGCAGTTTCTGATTTCTGTGATGACTTGTCCCCATGGCCAAGATGTTACAGAGCCCCAGAAGGGCAGGCATCCCTCTGCCTGTTACCTCTCCTCCCTCAGTTTTCCCATGGAAGGTCCTTCAGGCTGAGCTTGGGCAGAGGAACCTGGTCCTTCCCTGGCGTGTGGGCCAGGTGAGGATGTGGCCCCCTTCCCCTTGCTGAAGGTGGAGGAGACGGGTGTTTTGGGAGATGAGGGGTTATAATGTCAAGTGGGCTGGGGGAGTGTGTGTGCTTGCTGTGGGGAGCCCTGCTGCTGCTCCAAGTGTCCTGGCTCTGCAAGTGGAGCCCAGCAGCGAGCCACCATGCTGGCTGGGGACCCTCCTCTGGCTGCAATCCCCAGCCTGGGACTGAGTCCGCATCCCTGTCTCTGCCCTGTGGGCACAGAGGAGGTGCTGGTAGCCCAAGGGAGACGCTGATCCCTGGCCCTGTGTGTCGTGCATCTGAGATGCTCCCCAAAGATGACCCTTCCCTCCCATTGGAGTTTGCTGGGGCTGGGAAGGTTGGCCAACAGCACTGCCAAAGCCCCCCTACGTAATTCCATAGGGTATAGATAAAAGTGCTGGCCACCTCTGTGCATCCGACCTGGCAAAATTTTGGCCCATGCCAACCAGTCTCCTCCCAGTCAGCGTCTGGGAACAGATGAGTGTCTGGGCACAGGATGCATGAGAGGACATGCCATAGACCCCCATGGCTCTGCAGCTCCTCTCCTTCCTGCCAGATTAACTCCAACCTCTTCAACACTGAGTTTCCAGATCTTAATTTCCAGTGCTCATTGCTATTCATCAGCGCATCGGAATATTTTAATCCTTGGGGAGGGGGGGAGGCTGGAGAGCAGCGTGTCCCCCCTTTCCCCAGCCACCTTCCCTCGCTTATCTGCTGAAACCAGGGCCAACCCATTCCCGGCCTCAGTGGGTGAGACAAATCGGTGAAGAAGCTTAAAGCAAGACCAGCATCTCCCACCTTGTGCTTGGAGGGGGCTGGGGAAGAGGAGGAGGAGGAGGAGGGGGTGAGGGAAGCAGCTTGTAATTACAGAGGAAGAGGCAGCGATAAAACGATAATGGAAGAGTTCTGACCCGGCCGAGCCAGTTCTGCAAAGCTGTGAAATAAATTTAGCGAAAGAGCGAGGGCACGGGGGCTCCCAGGCTAGGTTACAGCTGAAATGCTGGTTTCACAAACAAGACGTAAATTGGATTGCAAACATCTAATTAACCTCTTTGCCTATTTTTTTTTGTTGTTGTTGGGAAAGGTGACAGATTCCAGCCAAAGCCAGCGCTGTGTCTTGGGCTCCCCTTGCAGGAGAGGATCTGGAGGAGAAGGGAGGAAAGCGATTTGGTGCTTTCACCTGCTGGTGTTCTCCTTGCTGTCCAGACACCAAGAAGAGGAGACTTTCAAGCTCTTTTGGCCCCCCTGCCTTGTGGTGGAAGCTGTGAGCGATGCCCTCGCTGTGGGAGAAGGTGCTGGTGGGGCTTCTCCCCATGGTTCTTTGTTTTTTGTCTCACTCGGGGAATTCTCCTCTCCCAAGGTGGGGGGGCTCTCCGGTGGCCTTTCCAGCCAGGCTGAGCCCATTGGGCTACTGCATTGCCCCACGCTGGGGCCATGGCCTCTTCTGGCTTTGACCCAACCTCTTTGGAGACCAGGGTAAGAGCAGGAAAATGACCCTCTGCTTCCTTCCCTGGGCTCCAAGGGTTGCTGTTTATCTTGCTGGAGGGCAACCCTTCCACATGGATTTCAGAAGCAGCGTNGTCCCTTGGCAGCAATGATGAAGATGGATGTCTGATTGATTCTCTCTCCTCTGTGCAGCCCCCTCTCCAGGCCCCCCCTTTCCCTCTCACCCCCCCTTTCCATGCCCTTCTGGCAGAAAATTAAAAGGCTATTTGTTAAAGGGTGAAAGCCCTCAGGTGCAGCCCCCGGCTGGACAATTTGTCTCCATGAAAAGGATGCTATTATGAGAGCGGCTGGATCCAGGAGGAGGGGGAGAGTTTGCCAGGAAGAGAAGGGAGAGGTGGGGAGGGGGAAGGAGGCATCTCCCGGGGACAATGAGGTTGGGCTTGGGGGGGAGGACGGGAGATTGTCGGGGCTTGCCGGCTGGGCTGCCGTTCAACAGGGAGCGCGGAGGGGAGGGAGAGCCATGTGCTGGAGGGAGGGAAGCCAATCCTCTTGTTATGAGGCCTGCCGCAGAGCAGAAGTGCCGTCCTGCCAAATCCTCTTCGGCGGCTCTTCAAGTCACCCGCTTCAAAGGGAAGAGGGGCTGGGGCCGGCCGGGTGCCCTGCTGAGCAGCGGTGCCCTGGGGCTGGGGGGGACGGGGCCCCAGCACTGCCTGATGCCCCTGGTTGATGCTGGGCTGAGGAGGAGGAAGAAGAAATGCACTGACATGCCTCTTGTCTGTTGAATCCTTCAGCCAAGGGTCTGCCTGCACAGCCGCCTCGTGGTACCCTTCCCTGCCTGCCCTCTCTCCATCCACCCCTCCATCCATCCCCGTCTCTATCTGTTCGCCATTCCCCCACCCGGCTCTTCATCCTTCCATTTATCATTTTTCTGTCATCGTTTGTCCACTCACTCATCCACTCGTCTTTCTGACTTTAGGGTTTCACACGAACACCAGACCGTGAGGTCCCCGAGGATCTGCTGTACTAAAGTGGAGGAAAGTCCCCGAAGCAGTTCGTGGAGCCTCCAGCCCTTTCCCTCTCCGAAATACGATGAAAATTCTTCAAGCATTAGGATAGGTCAATAAAAAGCCACTGTTATGAGGGAACTACTGCAGGAGTCGGATCTCATCCAGCTTTGAGGTTGGCTCTGAACTGGCGTGTGCTGAACGTCACTGAGCTCCCCCGGGAGGGAGCAGGGCAGGACTGAGACCTTTCGTTCGCTGCTGATCCCTCATAGCAGCTAACAACTTTGTGCAGCTTCTTGAGGTGAGAGCAGTGGAAGTGCAGAGGCGTCCTGCAGCAGTTGGGGAGATGCGTTGGTTGTGCTGTTGTGCCCAGCAGCATCCGGCCACCCCAAGGTAAGGTTTGTTGTACGTGTTTTTTTTTTCCAGGAAGGTTCTCTCCTTTGGTCTTCTACTCTGTTGCCCACAAGAAAGAGGAAAAATGAGGAAGCCAGTGGTCACTTCACCTGTCAGCAAGCAGAAAGCCCTCATGAAAGGCAAGAAAAGGTTGAGTTGGGGATAGAAGTGGCTCTGCTGGAGCAGCGTTTCTCTGTGGGATGCTGCTTTCCGAGGGCTGGATGGGAAGTTGATGTTGCGGCTGGTGAGATGATGACCCTCCACCACATCGTGAGGTTGGTCTGGAAGCAAACAGCAGGTTTTGGTGGGTTTAGCCCCACTGCACACGAGGTGGCACCCTGAAGGGAAAATCTTGAGGGGGGAGTGAGTGGGAGGTCGGAGCCCTGAGGTTTGCAAATGCCGTGCTGGGCAGAAGGGGTTGGCAAGAGAAGTTGTGGATGCTCCATCCCTGGAGGGGTTCAAGGCCAGGTTGGATGGGGCTTGGAGCAGCCTGGGCTGGTGGGAGGTGTCCCTGCCCAGGGCAGGGGGTGGAAATAGTTGATCTTTAAGGTCCCTTCCAACCCAAACCATTCTATGTAAAAATAAGAGTGCAAATAGTTAACAATAAAAGCAGCTTCCCCAGGCTATGATTGCCCTGGACAAGGCTCTGGGATCTTTTGCCTGACATCATCTAGAAACTCTTTTCTCCTTTCATCTGGCAAGGAGGGAGGAAAAAAGCAGCCGGTGACTTGTGAAAGAATAGATGCTGTGTCCCAGTGCTGAGTTTTCCCTCTCACTCCTCGCTTCCCCACTCCCCAAATAAGACTCCAGCCTGGGGTGGATGAGTGCTTGTAGCAAGGCTCTGTGCCCCGTTCAGGCATCCCACCTACGTCCCTCCGTGTTGGCAAAGTAGGATTACACTAAGTGGCGGCTCATGCTCAGACCTGCTTGACCCTAAGGCACAGCCAGGGCTCCCAAAGCATCTCTGAATTATTTGCATTATTCCCATCAGAGCTGACCCTGACTTAGAAATACCCATTTAAAAAAAAAAAAAAGAATTCTTTTTTTAAGTCTTAATTCAGGACAAAGTCAAAATACGCAGTTCTCCACAGGGGAAAGAAATTCTCCTTACAGGTAGGAACTGAAATGGGAAACACCTTGACCACAACCAGGAAGATCAGGGATTGCTCTGCTTTGGCTTAGGTGTCTTGTTTTGGTTTTGCCTTACAGCCCATTGACCTGGATGTACGTGGATGGGACCAGTAAGGTGTGTGGGGTCCTGTGGGACATGCCAGCCTTGCAGGGCTGGAAGCTGGTTTCACCTCTTTACCAGCAGCAGGGGCTTTGGTGGGGGAGCGTCACCCCATCCAGCCTGAGCTCCAGCTGCTGGAGGGATGGTTTGGAGGCATATTCCTGTCTTGGGAAGGAATAAGGCAGTGGTGCAGCAGAGATGATGGAGGGTGATCTCAGACCCCTCTCTGACCTGGGGAGTCCTGAAACATAAGCAGAAATACCTCCCTGAAATGAAACAGGGGGGTGATCTGGGGTCTACAGCCCCATAACACCACCAATTTTGTGTAGTTTGAATGTGCATCTCGCAAAAATGGGTGGAGGGAGGAGAGAAAAGGGTGTTTTCATTCTCCGGACAGAGACGCTGCCTTCCTCCTGTGGGCATTCGTGTTTCGACACCAAAGGCAGCGTGTGTGTGTGTGCTCTCCCGGCAACTCACTCCTAAACCCGGCTAAAATAGATTACAGCATAAGATTTAATGATTCAGCACTTCTGCTGCTACTGATTTACTGACTGATGCTGAACTTCTTTTTATCAGCCAAAGAACTGCTTGGCCATCAGGAGCTGCAGGAGGCTGCGAAGGGAATTAAATAATAATAATTTGGGGATGTAAAAATGGGTGGACCGAATGCAGCAGCACCACCACCCAGACAGTGGAGGAAAGGTCAGGATAGGAGCTCAGATATGAAGGAGGGATCTCCATGTGCTTCTGTTGCCTGACAACACTAACACGGACTTAACCCACGTACACGCCAAGGTCCTCTGCGTGTTTATTTTGTATTTCTCTCTTTGCCAGAATCGCCTGCTATTTGATTTGGGAATACAAAGCGATGCTTTGCTGATTCTGCATGAGGTTTGTGTGACGGGCAACCAAGTCCCTGCGAGGCACCAGAGAGCCCCAGCAGCAATGAACCGAGGAGGGCAGAGCCCCCAGCAGAGTTTCCTGACCCTCAGCCCTGCCCCTGGGGTGCCCCACACAGTCTTTGCTGGTTGGCCCTATGTGGGAGACCCCCCACGTTTTGTCTCCAAGCCCACCCAGGGGCAGTTCCCAGCACAGGCTGCCTGGGGGGGGGGGGGGGGGGCCCGGGCCCCCCCCCCCGCGGGGGGGCGCCCCCCCGGGCGGGGGGGGGGGGGGGGGGGGGGGGGGGTCCCTGGCACCCTGCACCCTTGGGTGGGATGAGGGTGGTCCCAGCCATGCACCCACCAGCATCTGTATTTTCCCCATCAGCATCTGTGTTTTCGCCCTCTAGCTCCAGGTTTTTTGCCTCCCAAACTCAGAGAGGGTTGGCCAGGATGTGAAAGCTGGACATCTCATCCAGTCCCAAACCGTTATGGAGTTGGACACATTTTTTTGGCCAAAAGTCAAAGAAACAGTCAAAGAAAAGCTCATGATGCTGAAGTAGCATTAGAAATAGATGAACGATATCCCTTCTTAGCATGAACCCTCTGACTTCTCTCGGTTCTGGGTTTCTTCTCCTGCCTCGTTCCTACCAGCGCTGTCCTCTCAGCCCTGATGGATTCGAAGAGAGATGTTTGCACAGCCCAGAGCATCGAGTTTCTTCTGGCCCAAAGGGTGGAGGACTTTGGCAAGCTGGAGCTAGGGGGGACAACCAGAGCGGTCCGACCATCTTCGTGGTCCATGTGGCCGGGACACCAGCCCCATGCATGGACAAGGAGGAGACAAGGACCTGCTCCATGAGTTCTGCAGTGGAAATCCCCATCCATGGGTGGTAAGATTGATGGAGAAAAGCAGGCTGAGGGAGAGATGATTCAGATAAGCAGGAGATGCTGCTGGGGAGGGGTGGCTTTGCCAATCCCGGGGGTAGCGGTTGTGGGAAAGATCTGCTGCTCTGGCAAGACGGCAGGCAGGGGAGGTTCTGCAGAGAGGTTTTGGACCGTGTGGGAACACACTGTGGATGAAAGGATGGGTGGGTGCTGGTGGCCGTCCTGGGCATCCTACAGCACCCAGTGTGTGCCTTGTCACAGATGGTCAGGGTCTACTCCTTGAGCTGGCCCAGCGGAGCACTGCTTGAACAAGCTGGGGGGGAAAAAAAACAGGTGAGAGGGAGGAAAGAAAAAGGGGGAAAAAAAAATGGCCTGAATCCAAAGGCAAGAGCTCTCTGGAGAGGGCGCAGAGCTGTTCTGCAATGGTGCCTGAAAACCACGAGGAACGTGAAGCGGAAACCAATGAACCAGAGTGAGCACGCTGGAAATGAGGCCTAATTGATGGACAAAAACAGGAGCAGATGGGCAACCCTGCCCACCACCCCTTTCCAGGGGTCTAATTTGCCACCGCAGCCAGGAGAACGGCCATCCCTGAATAAGCGAGTGTCGCTGCTGTGAATGGGGGGGGGGTCGCCTTGTCCTGGCATGCTGCTGGAGGAGACCCCGGGGGTGTCTGTGCACAGGGGGAGCTGGGGGCATCCCACATCCACCACCCCTGTGGGGTGGTCAGGTATGTCCCCCCTCCCTCCTCCCGGCACTGCCGTCCCCTGTGCTGGATGCAGTGGGGCACTAACACACGGCAAAGCCCGTTGGGGTGGGGATGCCCCAGTGCTTTATTCTCTGGGCCAAATTCAGCAGCTTGGCTCTGGGACGGGCAGGTGGGGTGTTCCCGGGGCTCAGTGAGTTACTGCACCTCCGTGAGTGAGATTTGGTCTTTGTTGGGATCTTTGAGATTTGGATTTTGTCCTCCTCTGTCACAAAACGCGTGAGTCAGGAAGGCTGGTGAAACAAGTCTGCCTGGCTTCACCGTCAGAGCTGGCCATAACCCTCTGTACCATGTGGGGAGACCCTACGTATTATGACACTATGTAAGTTGAGACACGATGTATTACATTAGGACTGGTGGCAAATGGGTAAACCAGAGCCATCCCATGCCAAGGTCCAGGCGATGCAGCTCTAGCACCTCATTGGGGATGCTGGGAAGCTGCGTGAGGTGTTTTTCCTTTGACCCCTGGAAGACGGTGCAGACCCACCTACCCCAGAAACCTTGTGTCTGTCCAGCTTAGCCTTGCTCCACAGAGGAAAAGCGGTGATCTCCCTACGGCAGATCACCACAAGGCTTGCCAATGCTTGCGGAGCTGGGGTCCAAGGGATGCCGGTGGCTCTGACCCCAGCTGGAGCCCCAACCACCCCCATGCATGGGGCTGCTCCCGGAGCCACCACCAACTCCTGCCTCCTCCCGCTGCGGCCGTGGGGAAGCTTAATGAGTTAATGCTGATTAAGAGCTTTCAGATAATCAGATAAAGGTGTCATAAAAGTGCTTTACAATGATGATGATGTGTTTTATGGTGAGGAGAAACTGATGATCCCAAATAAAAATCCAAATTAAACCGGGGGGGAAGTACAAAGGTGTCTTCAGATCTGGGACGAGCTTCACATTAAGGGCAAAAAACCATTCAGGCGTTTGCGAAGTTCCCATCTCTCCTCAAACAGTGCCTCATTTTGACCTCCCCCCTCCTCTCCAAGAGCCTTTCTGCTGGAGACCAAGATTAATTACCTCCCTCGCAGCCCTTTGGGCTTCCCCCATCTGATAAGGTGTGAATGCTGCTGACAGGACCTGCTAAGGGTCTCACAGCTTTCTCCTCTCCCTGTCTCGCCTCTCAGAGCAACCAAGCTCCAGCGGCGCCTCTGCAGGGTCATTGCTTCCCTGTGCCTGCTCGCTGGTCCCCAGCCTCCTGCCTCGGTCGAGACTTGACTTGTCACTCAACTTTTGACATCCACGGAGGTGGAAACCACAGCGATGGCGCTCCTGCCTGGTCTCCGTGCTGGGGTAAGAGAAAAATCATCCCCAAAGCCTGAATCTGCTCACGCCAACGACACCGACAGTGGGTCCAGAGCATGCCAACCAGACCCTAAATAAACCCAGGTAACAGCATTTTCCCCGCTTCAAAAGCTGGCTTTGTCCAGGCTGTCAGAGGCACCGAAGTTGAGGGACACATGTCAAGATCTACAGCAATTAAAAGAGGCACCAGCCTTAATGTGCTCAGCTGAAAGCCCAGGTCCCCAGGTTGTATGCGGGAAATTGGCTGGTAATTTAGCGGCTGGTGCCAACTGTCTGCATCTGTCCAGCCTTGCGATAGCCTTTTCTTTCTTGCTCTTTTCCAACCGCTTCTCCTGGCAAGCGTACAGCCCGGGGAGGAGGCAGAGACACCTCGGACAACCTGCTCGCTCGACACGCTGGCTTGGGTTTATGGCCATGGCCGGGGTGGCACAGACGGGGCTGTCACTCCCGTACCTCTCCCTCTGCCCCCTTGGGAGCAACGGGACCTGGCACGAGCAATTCCCAGATCCCAGCTTATTTTGGGTGGCTTACTGGGGAGATGACTTTCATTTCGCTTCTACTCAAGCGACTAAACCAATTTTCTCCCCACACCAACGAGTTGTTTTTTTCTTTTTCTCTTGAGCCAGCTGAAATGTTTAGTTAAAAATAAAATACCTCATATTATTTTTTTTAACATATTTTTTCCTCCTTTATCAAAGCAAATGAAAGATCCAAATTTGTTTCGCTTCAGTTAAAAACATCATGATGAAATCATCCAACTTCTTCAGTGTGATATCTCTGTTAGAAACACATTTATTTGGGCAAGCTGGTTTGCCAAATTTGACTGGAATCTGTAGCTTTCAGCTGAATTTCCCAGTCACCCTGAGACAGCATTTTGAAGAATGATGAATTTGTCTAACAATTTTTTTCCAGGCTGGAGTCCAGTGGATCGTCAACCCAAAGGATGGGATGATGTCCCAGAGGGATTAACTTTCATCCTACAAACACGGTGCTACAGAGGAAGCCGGAGGAGAAGCTGAAGACTCCAGTCAGGTTTGCCTTGGAGAAGGTGAAGGTGGGTGATCCACAGAGCTCTCTCTCCCACGCTCACCTCCCTGTGAGCTGATGACAAAATCCTTTCCATATGAGATCAGTTGACTCCACATGGCCAAGCCCAACAGGTCCAAGTTCCCGGCAGAGAAGGGGTCAGCAAACTTGCTTCAACCAGGGGGTTCAGCAGCTCTGGTAGGGCTGTCCCTGCTGCCAGGCTGTGCCTGAGGCACCTCAGCTTGGTGGAGGTCTCAAAGGGGGACTTCAGTCCTGAGATGGGGATAAAGATGATGGAAGAGCTCTTCACCATCAGCCCCCGGTTTTGCCTGGAGCTTGCAGAGCTCTGCTGCGTAAGTCCCATCTCTGCTGAGGTGCTAATGCAAATCCACCAGGCACGAGGCAGGATTTGGGATCCCAGCACTAGCAGCACCTTGTCACGTTGCTGGTGCTCCCTTGGGAACATCAATGCGGTAGGCAGGAGATTTGGGCTGACTCTTTGCTGCCTTTGTTGGCGGAAAGGGAGAAACTTAGCACAGAGAAACGGCGCTGGGAAGTCGTCTGCTTTAAAACGCCGTTGAGGTGCTCCAGAGTGCTGGCAGGAGCATGGACAAAAGAGGAGAGATTATTTTCCTCCCCACTCTCCCCGCCCCAGCTCTAGCTGCTATGCCCTTCAAATGTCCTTGACCCCCTGGCAGAGGAGGTCAGTCCCTCATCTGCGCCGCTCACGACGAGCACCAAGTGACGGCTCCCCATGCATCACCCCAGCAGTCACGCTGGAGCTTGCGTGTCATTTCAATTCGTCTTTCTCCGAGCGCTCCCTGTCACCGGCAGCGCTGCAGGAGACGCGGGGGGAGAAGGGGAGGCAGAGTCAGATGGAGCCATGGAGAGGCAGGCAGAGAAAGAGCGACTGCCGAAGGGAAGGGGGAGAGAGAGCGCGTAAGGGAGGTAGAGCCATCCAGGCTCTATTTATTGAGGTTTTCTTCTTCTTTTCCCTGGAAAATCCCACCAGCCATGTCCCAGTGGCAGCTGGTGGCCAGGGAGGGATGGAGGTGCCCATCCCTCATCCCGAAGCGGGGAGCAGCAGGGCAGCAAGAAGGCAGAGCATCTCAGGAACGGGTTTTGAGGTCCCTCCGAACACCTTAAAGCTCAGGATTTCTTCTACTTTGAGGCAGTGGCACAGGAAGAGTGATGGTGCCCTTAGGGATGTAGCCCGCCAACGCTGACCCTGCTCCATAGGTCCGGGAGCTGCGGCACAGACTGGAAACCCAACTTTCCACCTTTTTCGGCTGATTTGAATCAGAGTCACAGCTTGATTTCTGCCTCCCGGCATCCAACCACAGCAAATGGGGTGAGAGTGGGGCAGATCCTGGTGAACCCACGGTGGCATCAGGCAATTTGTCACCCAGGGAGGAACAGCCATCTCCTGCTTCTCGGCTCTTCTTTGGGAACAGATGGGAAGACACGGGGCTGAGCTGTGAGATCTGTATCCCTTGGATAGGGAGCACTTCTGCAACAAATTGGCTCGCTGGGCGCCAGCTTTGGTCTTCTCCGAGGGAACTTGGCTGCTCTGCCGATGGGGCTGGGCTGCCTTTGTGCTGCGTTTCATCTCCCACCCGCCTGGGCTGCCTATGTGGGCTGGGGCGGGGGGGGCGGAAAACGCTCCTTGGGGTCATGTTTGTTATGTTTCCAGGAAGCCCCTCCAGAAAAACATCCTTGAAACACAGAGGTTTCCCTTCTGCCGGCATACAAATGAACCCCAAACAGAGCCCACTTCAAAGCGTCCAGCTAATGAGCCGGTCTCTCCCGCCTCCCCTCCCCGGTTTCAGGAGGGCCCTAACGATGCTGCGGTGTTACAAAGGCTCCAGCTTTGCTTTTTGAGCCTGCTCAGCGGAAAAAAAAAAAAAA
>VXBO01000373.1:32830-59928 GCA_013400135.1 Rhinoptilus africanus
GCGGCCCGGGGGCGGGGGGGGCTGGGCTGGGGGGGGTGTGTGTGTGTGTGCACACGCGTGTGTATGTGCACATGTGAGTGGGCATGTGCTAAGGGAAAGGAAGGGGGAGAGAAGGGGAAAGGGAAAAGGAAGGGGAGGGGAGGGAAAGGGAAAGNAAGGGGAAAGGCAAGGGAAGAGGGAGGATTTCGGTGCTCCAAAGGGTACAGTGATGAATGCTGGCAGCTACTCCTGGAAAAGCAGGTGGTGCACAGACCGTGACGGGCAGAAGAAGGTGTAAAGGCTCATTCAGGCACGGGGATGTGGCTGGCGGACCCATCCGTGTGGGAAGATGACTCTGGAAGCAGGTGGAGACCTGTTGAACAGGAGGGAGGTGCTCTGGGCTAACTCTAGTGTAGGGTGCGGGGCAGGACTGCGGCATTCCCAGGGTGGGTGTCCCTGAGCGGGGCAGGATCAGCCTCGTGTCACGGAGCAGCAAGAGGGATGGTTGGGTTAGATTATTTTGGAGGAAAGCTGCAAGGAGGGGTTAAATTAATGCAAAGATAAAGCAAGTGGCAATATCTAGAAAGGGACTTCATCCAGAAGTTCCTCCCCCGAGTCACTGAAAACCATCAGGAGCAGGCTCGGACCATGCGAGGTTGTCATGTGTACATATGGGCGCCCCGTGTCACACCGGTGTCTGGACCACGAACCCTCCTCTGCCACGACGTGCACCAAACCCCGGATCCGGACACGCTTCCCAGCAGCTCTTCCCCATCTCCAGCCCTAAAAACCCCCAGACCCCAGCTGGGTTTCAGGGGCTCAGGTAGATCCGCACCCCCTTGTCTGTTTGCTCAGGTGCCTGCGACAGCCCGGGGAAGAGGCAGGGAGCAGGCAGGGAGCAGGCAGGGAGCAGGCAGGGAGCGCTGGCAGCAGGTAAACAAGTGCTCACAGTGAATAATTTACTCAATAAGCGACAGAAGAATTGCCGTTTAACAATTTGCTGGGCAAATATTGTTTGACCGTTTCTAGAGCTGCTTGAAGAGTACAAATATAACCTCCCTCTACGTGGGGAATAATTCATTCGACAAAAGCAGGCTGCAACTCATCAGATAAATTATTGACAGGGGATAATGCAGCCCCATTTAGGGGTGTCGAAGCTGTCACCAAAGTCTTCTTGCCATGGAGGCACAGGTCTACGCTTTGATCCTTGTTATCCCGCTTGGCCCAGATGGCCACAGGGTCTCCAGAAGGGTCTGGGTGGGATGGTGGCCGCATCGCCGCCTTGGCAGCCCGACTGCTCGGAGGGAAGACGGGCCCCATCTCTCCAGGTTGGTCGGTAATCCCTGTGTCCCCATGTCTCGGGAGGATTAAGCTCCCATATGAATAATTCTGGGAGCTCAGGGAATGAGAGGAAGCATCTCAGCTCCTGCAGGGGGGGACACAAGGGGTGGAGGAGGGGATGGGCTCCAGCAGGGAGGTGGGAAGCATCCCACCCCTCCTCCCCAGCTCAGGTTTTGGAACAAAAAGCTGGAGTTACATGAAAACCGTCCCCTGCTGAGGCCCTGGGGCCTGCGCTCCTGCCTCTATTGAGGCGGGCTCTGGCATGCATGGCTCCAGGTGTTCCCACAGCGCAGATACAGGGGCCCAAATCCTCTTCCCCCCCAATCCTCGCCCCGGGCACCTGAAACTCAGCAAGGTACCAGGGAGCTCTGCATGGTGTGGAGGAGACCAGGAGGGGAATCGCTCCCTCCCACATGCCTGGCTGCTCTGGAGCAGCCCCCTCCAGGCTTGGTGTTGTGTGTCATTTTCAAGGCAAGGAGCCAAGGGCTCTGGGATGCAAAGTGATGCTCGGGAGGTGCGATTCCTGGGGGGTTTCCTGCCTGAGAGCCAGCACCTCTGCTGGGAAAGCCCAAACCCGCTGGTTTCACCCCGTTCCCCCACCAGGCAGGACACCGCAGTCTGGCAGTGCGTCACCCCACGCAGGACGGCTGGCAGGGGAGGGAGACCACCAAGGGGGTCCTTGGCACAAATCTGCCCTCTCTCACTCCTCCAGGTTGGACAAGGTGTATCACGGGGGATGCTCAGACCCATCCCACCGCTGTCCCCGGCTGCTGTGTGATGTGGGAGTCCCGGGACTGGGCAGCCTTGATGTCCAGCAGTTGTGGTGGCAGCAGAGGTCACACGGTGCTTTGCATCAGCAACTCTCTGCAGCCCTGGGAGTTTATCTGCTCTCCTTGGCCCAAACCATCCCATGGCTCTCCAACTGGTGACCCATGAGTTGTCCCCTCCCTTGGGGCAGGCTGCGGTCAGGGCTGCGGGCTGAAGCCACTGATAAGCTCTGCTTTTGACCACTCCGTGCCTCAGTTTCCCCAGGGGTTTCCCAGTGCGATGCTACTTCTGGTTGACTGCTCTGCACATCCCAGCTGCCGGGAATGGGAACAGAATGGGAAAAGATCCGATGGACCAGAAGAAACTACCCACTCTTCTGTGGGGATCAAGAAGTCCAAATTGTCAGGTACCACAAAACCAATTAATTACAGAAAATAGAACAGCGATTTTAAGGGGGATTTTTTTAAAGCTAACTATTTTGAAAATTGCTTTAAAAATCAGAACTTGAGGAAACTTGGTGTCAGTGGCTAGAAGTTTGAACTCCTGTGGAAGTGACATTAAAAGCGAGCGTTTTGGTTGAAAATCATCAGCAGCGGTGGGGTCACCACACCTCTCCCTGCCGGCGCCGCGCAGACCCCTCTCCTTTCCATTACCATTCCACCGAGTGATTAAATGTAGCATTATCTTATTTATTTTGGCTTGCCTCCTTGCCAGTCCCCTGCTGTAAATTAAATGATTGCCGAGCTAGATTAGCAGAAAGCATATGTGGAAATTACCTTTTAATTTCTTAATTACACTGCACTCACCTGCAGCTCAACCTTCCAGTGTAAGGAAAGTGTGAAGTTAATTTCCATTGATATATTATCTGCATTCTTATAAATTAGGATCCTATTAAAGAGGAAGCGTATCAAGAATTCATTGCTCTGAATCAGACTGCGGGACACGGATGGGATCTGCTTTCAGGCTCCAGAGATGCCTTAGAGAAACCGGGCTGGTTGCAGGTCTGTGGGAAATGAATGCCTAAACCTGGGCTGCTCCAAGAGATGTCACCGCAGCGTGAGTGAGCTTTTCTGCCTTTCGTAACGGCAGCAAGGGTGCAGGATTAAGAACCTAAAGCCCAATATTTTCTCAGCCCCAGCTTGTTGTTTCTTAGGGATGTTTTAGCAGGATGCTCTCCTCAATTTACTTTAGTCACAAGACTTTGGTCAAGGCTAGAAAAGGCTCCGGTGTGGTTAGGTTGCACCTTCCAAACCCTGGAGCAAATGAATCAGAAAATCTATTTTCTCCCAACATTTCCCTTCCTACCTGGCTGCAAGAAGGAAGAAGCCTAACTCTGACCTTTTCAAATGATGTCCAAGTCTCTTGGTCCCTCACACCAACTGATGAAGCTCAGAAGCACCAGCAGGAGCCTGTAGTGCCCAGGTACACAGGGAGCACCCGTCGGTGCTGCGAGGTGTTAAGGGTAGTTGAAGAGCTGGCGAAGCTCTTCAAGCCGTGCCTCGCCTTTACGCACACACCATTGGGGGTCTGCTTGGGTGCTCAGCTTGTGCAGGTCCCGAGAAGCTCTGAGAGTCACTTTTTGGTGACCCGTGGTTCTGCACTTCCAGCGTCTGCTGTTTCCTGACACTGCAGATTTGCTTTGTTCTCTCTTCTGGAGACTTCTTTTCTTTCTCCTTCAATCCCATTCTGTACTTCCCGACTATGTTCCATAGCAATGTTTTTCATCCTCTCTGTGCAGCCTGTACCAGAGGAAGGGGAGGTGCCAAACTTATTTCCTGTGATAAACGCATTCCGACTGTGAAGTAGCTCGGTGCGGGGATCTGTTCGTACATTGCTTGCAGAAAGGCAGATGCTGAAAGTATTTTGTGTTGGCTTTGTGTCCCAACCTCAGCAAAGCCCAGGTGGCAGAGTGACCTGGCAAGGTAACTGAGCCCGCTGACAAATTTCAACCTGCTGCTGGAGGATAACGTGGCAAATCCCGCAGTTTTGTTTACAAGATAAGTTCCTCTGAATGGGATCAAACGCAGGAGCAAGCTGAGCAATTCAGTCAAAGGAATGAATGCTGGGGTCAATCCTTTTATTTCATCTTTATCTTATGTTACAAGCAGAGTTATTCTAGGATCTGTCCTGAGACCTCTCCTGTTTCATGTGTTCATCCTGTGCATTATGTGACCCGGAGGATGAGGTGGGATGCTCCTCACTAAGTTTCTGGATGATGGTAAACTGGTGTGTGTGTGTGTGTTCATCCTGTTGGAGGGAAGGGAAGACTTTCAGAGGGATCTGGACAGGATAGAGAAATTGGCTCGCAGGAACTAAGTGGAATTTAATGAGGACAAGTGCAAAAACCTGCCCCTGGGGTGGACTAAGGTGTCAATAAATAAAGAAGTGAAAGAAAATGGGAATAAATAGGCACAAGTTCAGCAGCGGGATGTCAAGATATTCAAGAGGCTGGAGGGAGGAGAGACTGAGAAACTGGGGGAGTTCAGGCTTTTTGTTGAGGTGCGCGACAGGAGAGGAGGTGGGTATAAACTGAGGCAGGGGGGATCTAGTGGGATAGGAGGAAATAAAATTCACTGTGAGGATAAATGAGCAGTGGAACAGGGACCAAAGGAAATCATGGGATCCCCATCCTTGGAGGTTTGAGAAACCTTGGAGCCTGGAAACATCCCTGAAAACCCAGGTCTGAATTCAGTGACGGTCTTGCTTTGAACAGGAGGTTGGCCTGGAGACCTCGTGATGTCCCGTCCCCCTTGAAATATCCTACAATCCAGGGTTGTTGCTGTGCTGCAAGGGGCTGAAGCTGCCTCTTGTGGTCTGCCCAGCACGTCAAACATAGGCCTGTATTTCTGCTCTAAACTCTGCCAACCACACCTGAAAATTATCAGGAGGTGGCACAGTTCAGTTGCAAAACCAATAAATTTACTTCAGATCGAAAATGTCCAGTAAAATTCAAAGCTAAGACGGAAGATGCCTGATTTTTTTTCCCCTGCACAGTGCCTTACCTCACTTGACCACACCGCATTAATTTAAAACTCCTCATTCCCCACCCAGAGGTCACATCACCTATTAATCACGCTGAAGAGCCCCTCAATTATCTGAAACCACGATTACCCCAACCCATTCCACGTCCCCCGTGACATTTGGATAACTGAGGTTGTTCTGTATTATTATTATTTTTCAATTGTGGTAATTATTGTACATTAAACCATTAGCATTCATTACTCCTACAGTGTGTAATTAGAACAATGGTGGATGGATTGCTACCGACTCTAATGAAGTTTTTATAATTGTAATTTATGGTCGTCAAATTACCTTTCTTAAAAATGAAGCCTAATATTAGCCTCTTAAGTTATGGGGAGGGGGTGGTAATTACTTCTAATTGATGGTTCTTGTTTGCTCTCCGCACGGAGCGATGCCAATCCAGCCCCGCTCCAGGCCTCCACCTAACCAAGGGTGGGAGAAGCATCCTTGCAAAGCAACCGTTCGTCGTGCCCTTTCCGGTGACGGGGGGATACGGGGCGAGACGTCAGGAGGAAACACGGCAGGAAACACAGTAGGGAAGGAGGCAGCAGAAGCCCAGGCCAGCAGGCAGGAGAGCGGGCAGGAGAGCGGGCAGCTGCCCGTTGGCTTTGGGGGGGGCGTTATAGGCGGGGAGCGGAGCGCGGCCGGGGCGCTGGCCGTGGTGCTGAACGGCCCCTCCGCGGGTGAGGGTGGGCGTTGAGGGGCGGTCCCAGCCGTCAGCTCAGCCTGCCCTGCCGGCTGAAGGGGAGAGGCGTAATCCCGCCCTTTAATTATTATTTTTAGTTGTGGTTATGAGTTAAAAATAAGCCGTGCCTTTGCTTCCCAGCGGGGATCTGAGTTTTGCTTTAATTGCCTCTGTTTGAATCAATTTAGGCTCAATTACGCTCCTTCTTAGGTGTAATTGAGAGGTTTGTGCCTATCTGTCTGAGGTAGATGCAATCATCCCCCGAAGCACTGCAGAACAGAGAGGCAGAGGGTGGCGACTTGATCACCTTCCTAATGGCTGGCCCTAGGTGAGCTCAGGAGCAGGAGTCCCTCAATCAACCCCTCTCCTCCTGACTGGGGCACACAAGGGCTAAACCTGAGCAGGGAGGCCCCTAGGCAAGTTAGGAAGCTATAGGCGTTGGCACCTTTTTGGATTACAAAGCTCTGCCATCAGGTCGTGCTAACCTGCCCTGAGACGTGCCAGGTCCTGGAGAAGACCAATAGGAGAGCCTTCACCACCTTGAAACTTTAAGCTCCAAATCATACAGACATTATGAGGAATTGTTTCTTAAGCAGGTGTTATGGACAGTGCTTCCACTACGGATGGGATGGGGAATGGTGTCAAACCTCCAAGGTGGAACACCCAGCTCCCATCAGATGTCCTCAAGGTGTAGGTACAGGTCCCCTGCTTAGCTGCAGTAGGAAAGTTTTGTTGTAACACGTGAAGAACAGGTGAATTTTGTCTGCTGAGAAAACTCTATTCACAGTTGTAAAATTATTTTTTTTTTTCTTAGAACTATCAAGAGAAATAAAAGAGAGAGTCGAGGGTGTTTGTTTTTTTTTTGTTTTTTTTTTTAGGAGGGAGGAGGGGCTTTGTTTGCTTGCAAGAGGATATTTCACTGTCATTTTCCTGCATTGCTGGGATCTAAGGCGAGGCTTATGGGAAAGCAAAAGGCTGATTCTAAGACCTCTGCTTCGGTTACTTGGATCCATGGTCACAATTAGAGAACTGGTCAACAGATGGATTTTTCATAGGTTTGAAAAAAATAAATTCAAACATTTATCAGTTTTTGACTGACCTGCAGGAAGTTCACATTTTATCCCTTGAATGTAGCACAAACCCAACACTTACATCTTGGTCTTTTTCTTGGTGTTTCTCGTCCCCAGCTCTAGCAAAAATGGGAATATATGGAGTGGAGGAGGATTGCTGAGAAGTCTCACTGGTGAGTAGTGGTTCATTTATAAAGGATGGATGAGGCTTTTCTGACAGCCTTAGTTTCCACTTAAAAAAAAAGAGAAAAGCTTACAAGCTCATGTAGAAGTTTTAAGACCAAGGACTATATTTGTAGGGCTCAGCGTGTAATTCTTGTCTACGAAACATCACAAGTGCCTTCCTCGTCCAGCGAAGAGTGCTGCTGATGGGAGGTTGGGTTGGCCTTTCACTCCTTCCTCCCACAAGAATTGTTCTCCCATCTTCTGAAGCACATGAAGAAACAGCGAGGACTGATTAACCTCCCAGGAGCAGCAGCACTGAGAAGAGTCCAAACACTTAGGTCTCCTCAGGCTGTGAGCCTAAGGACCATTCGGACCATTCAGCTCCAGACAGTGTCCAGCACAGGGTGGACCTGGCTCTGTCTGGGGGCTCCACTACAACACCTCCAGACCCCTCATGCAACACCTTTGTAGCACCATGTTGCTGCTGCCCTCTGGCTTCAGTGGGCAAGTCCTACTGGGCTACCAGTAATGAGGGCTACCTGTTCCAGGTCTCCACTTGGCCAGAATTTCATAGACTCATAGATTGGTTTGGGTTGGAAGGGACCTTTAAAGGCCATGTAGTCCAACCCCCCTGCAATGACCAGGAACAACTTCAACTAGATCAGGTTGCTCAGAGCCTCATCCAGCCTGACCTTGACTCTTTCCAGGGATGGGGCATCTGCTGCCTCTCTGAGCAACCCGGGCCAGTGTTTTACCACCCTTATTGTCAAAAAATGTCTTAATTCTCTCTAGTCTATATCTACCCTTTTTCAGCTTAAAGCCATTACCCTTTGTCCTATCACAACAGGTTTGTCCCCATCTTTCCTACAAGCTCCCTTTAGGTACTGAAAGGCAGCAATAAGGTCTCCCTGGAGCCTTCTCCGGGCTGAACCCCCTCAGCTCTCTCAGCCTGTCCTCGTGGGAGAGGACAGCCCTCCCAGCATCTCCGGGGCTTCCTCTGGACCCTCTCCAACAGGTCCATGTCTTATTTTTTATGGGGAGTGGTAGCCCCTATTCATGCCATTAGCAGCCACCAAAGTCCCCTCACCTTGCTGGCTGAAGAGCCTTCCTTCAGCCAGTTGGCCTGAAATCATCCAGGATGGCTGTCCATGGAGCACCCACCCCATCCCCGATACAGGGCATGGCCTAAAGCCCCCCCTTCCCATCCTACCCAACCACTACACAAAGGCTGTTGCCTTTGAGCTGCTGGCACAGGCCTGGGCGCAGCACTGATTAGATCGCTGTCACCAGGGAACAGGAAGGTTAATTGCCATTCTCTTTGTGTGCCGCTCGGAGAGGAGACCAATTTCAGCTCAGTAGCAACAAAGTGTTGCCTGCTTGCTTTGGATGGGGGCAGGGGGAAAGCAAACCGAAGTGGAAGGCAAGGAGGGAGGGGAGAGGGTTGGCGGGGGGGTTGTTGGACAAGCGGGCAGGATTGTGCATGGACTTTGAGCATAGCTGTGTCTTGTCTGGTCTAGCAAAAGAGAAGTGCTTAACAAGTATTAAGAGACACAAATAATTCTCCTTTTCTCCTCTCGCCCATTCTTTTCTCTCTTTCTCTTTGCTTGTAAATCCTGCTTATCGCATCTGAATAGCAGAATGGTTTCACACCGGACCTTTAATCTGGCCCAGAGCAGCCCCCAGAGGGGCAAAGTGGCTGAGGATTACCTTTTATTTTATTTGATTTTTTTTTAGCTTTCTTCCACTCCTCCCCTCCCTCATGGTTTTTTCTTTTTTTTCCTTTCCCCTTGCTCTGCATTTGTTCTTGGAAGGAGTGAGGAGCAAAGGCTTAAGGGGGGGAAGGGGAAAAAAAAAGAAGTGTGTAGGGGGTGTTACAAACTTAAGGGGATCTGGATCTATTCAGAGAGACTTGTCCATAGCCTTGCTGCTTTTGTTCGCCTGCCATTCTTTAGCTGATTTCTTCACTCTAGTAAAAGCGCTTTAATTCCCTTGTAGATACCGAGAATCCCTCCTTCTCCTGCTCTCCCCTCCTTCTCCTCCTGCAGCCCTGCGCACCCTCTTTCACTTTCTCAGACTCTTTATCCAGGGTCCTCCTAACCACCAACAAAGCCTAGAAATCGTCAAGTTTTCTTTTAGAAGAATGAAAGAGAGAGAGAGAGGAGCAGGAGGAGGCAGAGGAGATGGGGAGCAGTGTGTGTGCGCACACACACGTGCATCTTTACGTGTGTCGTACCTGCCCCATGCTGAAGGACTTTTTTCAGCTCTCCCTGACTTTTCTGATGTGGATTTTGATCCCAGGAAGCTTTATTCGTGGTCTGTTCAGCTCCAGGCGTAAGACATATGGCAAAGCCCTTCAGGAGAGAAGGTCTGAGGAGTCAGCCAGTGTTGGAGGATGCAGAAGGAGCTCACACCCACGCCCTGGCGGAGGGCTGATGGAGCTGTTGCTAGCAAGTGTCACCAGCGGACAAGCCAGGAGATCGGTGTGGGCTGGAGACCCCACCACAGACCTGGGGTGGGTGTAATTGGGCTGGTGCAAAGGTCAGCAGAGCAGCATCCCCACCAACCGCCGGCCACTGAGGGAGAGGTCAGTCTTCTCCCATGTTCAGTGAGGAGAGGTTTGTCCACAGGGGGAACACCTCAGAGCACCAGGCTGTGAATCACCCCCTGCAGACATTGGGGGGTGGTGAGAATATCTGCCCGTGCTCTCCATTGCCAACTCTCTGGGATAAACAGAGCTCCTTTGCCCATGATTTTGACTCAGAAGCTCGGGCAGCTGGTCAGATGCATGGTCTTGTGCAGGACCAGGAGATGCTAGGCTCCAAGAGGTGATGCCAACACCTGACGTGTTGTGAGGACAGTCTCCCTCACGGCATTTCAGGGAGGAAAACATCATCACCAAACATACAGAATTTCCAAAGGCAATGGGGATTTTGGAGGCTGCCTTTATTTTACCCAAAGGTTCAACTGTAGGGAATAAAAACCAGCAAAGAGGCTGAATCTGCTGGTGTTCAGTGGTTGAATTGAGGCATGAATTGAGTTTATCTATGTGAGGTCTTCAGGTTTGATCTTCAAGAATCCACAACTGATCGAGGTAACGGGTTATCAGCCCGTGTTAACTGGCAAGAGAAATTACCATGCTGAGCTCTCCACAGAAAGAACAATCTCCCTTCCTGGCCAAGCCAAGCTGGCGTACAGCTCTGGTGAGGGTTTGTGGATGCTCCTGCTGCCAGTCGTAGTCCAGGCCCAGCTGGCACTCGTGAAGATAGGAAGCCCAGTAAAGGGGAAGGGATTGGCACCGTCCACCAGTGAGGGTGAGTTGCTGCCTGTCTCACCACAAGGAGAAAGAGATTCTGCACTGGTTTCCAGGGACAGTGAATATATGGCATGTGCTACCCACTGCCAGGCCCCCAGTTGGTTTCTCTCTGAGCTGTACTTGTGTCTGATGAAGACCAACGTTGTAAGCTGGCACTAGATCTGCGAACAGCAAGCCAGTCAAGAAGAAAAACATTTGGATCAAACCTGGTGTTTGTGAAGCAGTTCTCTGAGCTCCAGCACAGCCCGTGATGGGATGCCCCTGTTCACTTTTCAGTCACTGGTCCCTGCTTCCAGCTCTGCCTGGGGAGCTGGGACCTCAGGATGGAGTCGGGACCGCAGGATGGAGACAACGTATGGCATCAAGAAAGCCTGGAGAAGGCATAGGGAGAGGAAGAACAGCAGACTGACCTGTAAAGATGTTAGGTAGGCTATCACAATACGTGTCTGCTCTGCCCTGGTGCTTGAGGTTATTACGGCGGCATCAGGAAGGGAGATGTGCCTTTACGTCCTATTGTGGACTGCAGCAGACAAAGCTTAGGGAGATATTTCCCAGTGTTGGTTCTCCTGCAGAAGGTGGTAAATTCCATCCTCTCCTCCTGTCCCACCTTTTGACTTCAGTGTAAATCAGAGCCTTGGTCTTGCCTGTAATGCTAAATACCTTACACTGAATCAAAGCCACCTTCATGGCGAGGAGATCCTTGGTGTTGTTTTAGCCCTTACCACCACCACGGTATTTTGAGCCAAACAGACGGTATGTAGCAAGCGTGTGAGCTAAAAACACACACATGCCTGTTGTCACAGCTCAGCTGAAGAGCTCCTCGGACTCAAGAGATGGCTCCAACGTTGAAGGGAGTCAGGTCATCCCAGCTAATTAGCTGGGAAACTCAAATTTCTGCGAGACCCAGGAGCTTGCATAGATAGACTTGGAAGAGATTACCCCAGTCTGTGAGGCTGGGATTCTGCTTGCACTGACACAAGAGACCAGAGGCACCCGCAGAACGTGAGTTCCACACGTGCATCTCACCACGGGCTACAAAACACGTACTAAACTCTATCTGCAAACCAATATCTGCATTCAGAGACCAAAAACCTTAAAAGTGCTGCACTATAAGAGCAAGGGCCAAGACCAGGTACCTAAAATGAGAGTATCTCACGGGGGCCACATCTTTATTGCAGTTGATACTTGGTGGAAGAAAACTAAAGCCAATTCACGGAGAGGGAACGGGGCTGCAGAGAAAAGCCTTGTCAGGGCACAGATTGCCCTTAATTGCCCTGACCAGCCTCACCTGGGGCCCTACCCATCTCTGCCTATGGCTCAGGAGCTCTATTTAAGGGCAGCCTTGTGCTCTTGCCCTCTCCCTGGGCTATATTGTAGGAGTGCCTGTCTCTGCCTCTTCCTCCTAGATGGATCGTGGCCCTAAACTGTAAGTAGCACATCTCCTGCCCCTGATGAGATCCCCTGGGCAGACCCTGGACCTTGTGTTCCCTGGGGCTGTTGTAGGGTGCTGTTATGAGCACTTTGTGCTGGGGTCACCCTTGGCTCCCCTTTCCTCAGGGAGCAGCTGGCTCTTGCTTCTCCCTGACAAGCCTCTTCCCGCACCATGAGCAACCACAAGGTGCAGAGATTTCCCTCTCCCTGCACGTTTTTTATTTGCTCACCTTGAGTGTGGACGGCTGTTACTGATGCTGGGTGGGACGGTCGGTGCGTTGTTGAGCATTTCACCTGCTGGGTGTTGGTGGGAGAGCCTAGGCATATTTTCCGTTTCTTCCCGGAGTTGGGACGGTTCGGTGTGCCTGGGCACGTGCTTCTTTGCAGAGCAAATTATGGGATCAGGACCTGCTTTTACAACAGGGTTTGTTCCCACGTTGGCCGGGATTAGCTCCCTCCCTTCCCCTCCCAGGCAGTGGGGAACAGGAGAAGCCGAGGCATTTCCTGCAATGACTAATTAGATCCAGCTCCTAACAACAACATGCACCAGAGAAAAGCAAAGCATTAGTCAGGACAAGGTAATGAGGCTGTTCCCCTCCTCAACAATTTCTCCCGCTAATCCCAGACAAAGCTCCAAAGCCGGACCAAGCTGCCAGGCGGTGTAAATCAGCACTGCTCTGCTTCCTTCGGTGAAGCTTTGCTGATTTATAGCAGCCGAAGATTTCTCACCGCCAATAATTTACATCTCGAGAAAGAACTAATTTTGTGCATGTTCATTTCCAATCCTCCTCCGCTTGGGTGCCGGTGTGGATATACCAGGGCATGGCTTTTTCTTGGAGATAGGTTAAAGCTGCCACCGCCACCAGGAAAGGCAGTGCCACCGCCGGCAGAGGTAGGGGTGAAGGGTGTTGCTGCTTTTACAGATGGCTGCACTTCTCCTGCAGCCGCTGTGGCGGCATTGGAGTAAGCCGCAGGCCAAGCGCACAAGCGGTTTAATAATGAATGATGCAGGCGGTGCCGGCGAGGAGTAATTCAGGCAGCAGTGTGTGCGGCACAGCCGCTGTCTAAGCGCCTGGCCTTCAAAGGGTGAATGAACATAAAGATCGTTCCATAAAAGCCCGTCCAGCAGTTGCGGGTGGGGGATGTTTTATGAATGGAGGTGGCAACCCGAACCTAGCGTTTTTGCGGCAGTTGGCCAGTAGCGGAAGATGATTTGCGGTGTGGCTCATTGAGGTGTTGGCCAAAGGCTGGAGCAGGCAGGAGCGTGGTGGGGAGACCTGAGGAATGTGGGAGGAGGTTTAGGAACACCCAGGAGCAGAGGGTCATGGATCATCGACATTGGGAGGAATTTCAGGGTGGGAAGACAGCCTGGTATTTCAGCCAGAGTTTCTGGAGGAGGTGTATCTGGACTGGCTTAGAAGTCAGAAAGGGATGGGGACCAAAACTCCCATCTTCTCTCCTCTTCTTTGAGCCCAAACCGTCAGGTGTCACAGGTCAAAAAGCTGGCAGAGACGTGCTGCAGGTCACCCCGGAGCACCCAGCGCTGCTGCTCACAGCCCATCAGGGTGCGGGTTCGGTTCTGTGCACGTAAGCAAGGAGGAGATCCCCAAACAGGGATGGTCCAAGATCATATGAGGGGTGCAGGCAGTCAAGACCAGATGAAACAGTGGACACCTCAAGAGAAAAGTGGGTTTAGCAGCTCCCTGGAAGTTGACTGCTTTTCTGTAGTGTTACCCACGTCCCTGCAGCGTGTCTTGTGTTTTTCAGTGCCCTCAGTGTCTTCATCCAGAGTGCAGCCCTTGTTTGGTATGGAAAATACAGCCCAAAGAAGTAATGCTGAGCACGAGTGGATTTTTTTAAGATGAAATCCACTCCTTCCCACAAGCCGCCGCTATTCTCTTGGCTGCTCTGGGGCAGGCAACGTTTGTGAAAGAAAACGCTTCTCCCGTATTTCCTCCCTCCCATGGGAATCTCACCCCTCCTCCTCTTGGGAGGTATCATCCAGCCTCTTTGGAGCACAAGCTGGGGAAGGCACAGGGAGGAAGAGGGGATGGAGAGGAGGAGCTGGAGATGTTTGCTAGCAAATAAAGGACTGTGTGCTTAAACACTCTTCCTCTGCCTATCCCCACCCGGCAGCGTTTGCTCAGCAAACACCGCTAATTCACCAGCTTTCCAACGTTTGATTCAGTCTGCAAAAGCAAACCTCGTATCCCACGTCCCCAGTGGCCTCCTCTCCCCTCCCTTCCCTCCAGGACGTGCTGCTCAGCACCAGCCCCCTGTTTGTCCCCGCGTCCCCTGTTCTTCCCTTCCACCCCCAAAATCTGGGAGTGGGTTAAAATCGGGCTGAGGCGCATATGGTGGGGAGGGGATGCGGCAGCATCCCATACGGCAAAGCTCTCCTGCTGTGCTGCCTGCCCTCATACGGGGGCTGGAGTGCTGTGTCCAGCTCTGGAGTCCTCAGCACAAGAAGGACATGGAGCTGTTGGAGCGGGGCCAGAGGAGGCCCCGGAGATGCTGGGGGGGCTGGAGCCCCTCTGCTGTGGGGACAGGCTGAGAGAGCTGGGGGGGGTCAGCCTGGAGAAGGGAAGGCTCCGGGGAGAACTTGGAGCCCCTTCCAGTCCCTCAAGGGGCTCCAGGAAAGCTGGGGAGGGACTCTGGAGCAGGGAGGGGAGCCGTGGGATGAGGGGGAAAGGTTTTAAACTGGAAGAGGGGAGATTGAGATGAGATGTGAGTAAGAAATCCTTTGCTGTGAGGGGGGTGAGCCCCTGGCCCAGGTTGCCCAGAGAAGCTGTGGCTGCCCCATCCCTGGAGGGGTTCAAGGCCAGGTTGGACGGGGCTTGGAGCAGCCTGGGCTGGTGGGAGGTGTCCCTGCCCAGGGCATGGAGATTGGAAAGAGATGATCTTTAAGGTCCCTTCCAACCCGAACCATTCTATGATGCTGTAAACATGTGGGAAAACACAAACCTGGATAGTGTTTTCCTGGGATGCCACCCATGTCCCTGGGCGTGGTGCTGTGTCTCACTCCGTTTCTCCTGAACACGCTTGAATGGTGCACAGACCTTTTCCTTCTGCTCCGCTTCTGATCTAACTTAATACATGGAAACACCGGTTTGGAGGCAGGATCAAACCCGAGGAGGCTGGGCTTGCCTGCTTTGGGTTTGCTTTGTACTGTGGCTTTTGTCGTAACTCTTGTGAGAGCTGCAGTCCCCGGTCACGCTCTGCTGGCCTTCGTCCCGGCAGGACCTCATGCAGTGGGTGTCCAGCCGTCCATCACCCCTGCTCCATCAGCAAGCACGTGGGTGCTGAAGACCACAGCATGTCCCTGAAAAGGAGATGGACTCGGGAAAGCGATCCTCTCCGCTCGCCTGTCTGCGTGGGAAGCATCCCCCTGTCACTTAAAACCAGCCCCGGAGCTCAGGCTGTGACATATGCTCCCTTCTCGCCGCCTCTCCCGCCCGCCTTTCATCGCAGGTCCTCGCAGGAGGCCCATTAAACACTTAGCTGACCTTGGACCTCTGCCCGCGCCAGCTGCCCGTGAGCGCGGGCAGGAGCGTGCTTCCACCGCGCCGTGCCCACCGGAGCCGTCACCGGTGATTTACCGCGCCGTGGCGGCGATGCCGAGCGCGGGGAGCCGGCACCGCTTGGCCGGGGGAGGGAGGGAGAGCCAGGGTGGTGGCAAGCTGCTCTGCCTGTCTGCTGGCCAAGCCACCCCTCTTCATGCCCCTCCGGGTTCAACCCTGGGTCTTAATTTTCCAGCTGACTACACTCCTTCCTAGCGGGAGAGCGAGGGGAGATGCAGATTAAAACGGTCGCAGCCTCTGGCGCTATGTCTGTGGCTGAAGGACAGACAACAACTGATGTGGGCTCTTTTTCCCCCTCCTCGTGCTGCCCTGATGGGACCAACCCTACCGTGGAGGCACTTCTGGTGAAGGGGTGGCGTGTCCCAGCCACAGGCTTTCGGGTGAGGTGTGTGGACGCAGCTGGGCTGGTTCTGCCTCAGGAATCAGACCGGTGTCCCTCAGACCATCCCGTACGCGCTGCTGGCCAGGCCAGCGTCCTTTGGGTATGGCATTAAGCCCTTGACATCTTAGATCTTCATTTTTTACACCCTGAATCTGAGCACCACCCCACCACACCCTGCTCAGCCTTTCAGATTACCTTACCTCTGAAAAAATACATTTTCCATGACAACTTATCAATGATCTTCCACGAGCCTGATGACACCCTCTTGTCCCATCTCTGGGGTCCTCTCCAATGCTGGGCCAGCAAGCCCCAGAGCAGGTTCTGTCCCCGAGCTACCTCTAGTGTTTCTCAGGGCTATCCCGGGATGTTCTCTTTCTCTCGAGTTTGCCATGTGGAATGCTGAGGTTTCTCCTCCTCCTTGGGAGGAGAAGCAAACGAGAGCTGCCACAGTCGGAGTCTTTGCAGGCAGCTGGAAGAGAAGCCACATGAAAGAAGGTAGGGGTAGAAAGTCCGAAAAGGTGCTTCAGCTGCACCTCCAGCAGAACAAGGCGATGGCGAGCTGCATCCCTCTTCTCTCCCAGTTAAATCTGGGGACAGACTTGGGGAAAAGGGTATTAAAGCATTCCTAGCTGTGCCACCCTCTTCATCACCTCCTCAGAGTCAGAAAGTCTTCACCCCCCATGCTTCTCTTGGGTCATATTTGAGAGTAATGAGGTTTTTCTGGGAGCCTGGTAGGATATACAGTGAGCTACCAAAAGAAGGAGACGTTGCTGCTCTGTGTCCCAGGGGAAATTAGTATGTATGTGGGAAAGGATGGAAAATGTAAATCTCCCTGCCAGGTGCAGGGTGGCTGCTCAGGGAATCTCTTCAAGACATGAGAACCTTTTCCCTACTGACAAGCTGTAGGCACCTGTTGGAATGAGAGCAGCCTCCCCACGGTGAACCTGTTTTCCTACCTGTAGTGGTGAGCAAACGCTCATCTGAAGCTTGGGCTTCCCCTGGAAGGAGCTGGCAGCTTTTGACTCAGCCCAGCACGTACAAATGCCCCAGGGAGACTTTTAATCCGAGGGGAGAAGTCCCCAGGGCTCCAGCTTGTGTCACCCACCAGACCTCACCTTCCCCTCGTGCCTGGAGGTCAGGAATGGGTGTAGGGGAGGGTGAATTTGCAGCCGTGGTGGCTGCGGTCCAGGATTTCTTTGCACTCAGAAGATAGCCAAGCTGTGATTTTTTTCTTTTTTTTTTTTTTTTTCCAGAAATAACCTTTGATTTTGAATGCATTTATGAGCCAGGCAGTTCAAAGGCAGCTCGGCTGCAGCAGGCAGGCTTGCACCACTCCTACGGTATCTCTGTTGGACACAGCAGAACTTGGGGACATGAAACTGAGGATCTAAAACTCGATGTGCCTTTGAAAAATCTTCACTCGGAGACTTTGCTTGACATAGTGGGGAACAAAAAAGGATTTGGAGTTGTGCAGGGGCATGGAAGGAGCAAGATATGAAGGAGAAATGTTGCTTCTGATGCTGCCAGTGCTATCTCGGTGCCTCGACTCTGCAATAAATGTCCCAATAGGTGCTGGGCTGAGGCCTGCTGGCTTATTTCTCTGCTTGGGCACAAACCCCCATCACTCTTGGCTTGGCAAAGAACCACCTTTCAAGGCTTTGGGGGTTTGTCTTCATTCTCACTGATGAATTTCTTGCTGTGGAAAGCTCTCCAGAACCAGACCTGTGTAAGCCATAAGGTGGAGTGGTGGGACAGGCAGGTAAAACCCGGCGTGGGACACCTCTGCTGCGATGTCACCACCGTTATTGCAGGGATGGGGAGCTCCACTCTCACTGGCTGATGCTGGAGATGCATCGCTGAAGCTGTCCAGAGCCCGAGAATCTCCTGGGGGAAGCAGGGGGAGGATGGATCCTGTGTGTGAACAGAGAGGAGCTGGGCTGGTGCCATGGTACCCACGGTCTGGAGCATCCTGGAGCAGGCTGGATGGGGTTTTGAGTAANCATCCGGGGCTGTCCCTGCTGGAAAATTACTCTCACAAAAGCTCCCTCAGCAGTAATTACCTAAATGGGGGGAAGGGAGGGGAGATCCATTTAGAATCCACTTCATTGCGGGATTAGCTAATTAATTAACGGTTTCACTGACAACTCGAAGGGGAAGAGTGTGTTAAATAGGAAGGCTTCGGAGCTTGATTTATGTGATCTGACACCCACGGTCTCTCCGCCAACTTGCCATCCTGCCTTCCCCTGGCCGTGGGGTCCCGCTCACCCGCCTCTCCGGGGATGCCGTGGGGCCGGGGGCTGCCAGAAGGCTGCGGCACATGTGCCTGCGTGTGGGGAGACAATGCGGAGGTGGATGGGAGCACGGGGTTATTAGCTGGCAGATGAAGCTGGGTTTGGAGGGGGCTGTGGCCACCGAGCTGGCAGGGGCCACCCATCTGCCTGGCTCTGGCACAAAGAGCTGGGGAGGAGGAGGATGGTCCTGCCCTTCGCTCCCGCCTCCATCCCACTTTGTCGCTCGGGGAAAGAGGTTGTGGAAAGTTGGATCTGAGCTGCCTCCGCCTCTAAACTCTGCCCGTGGTGATTACAGTGGTTGGGGATGGGGTGGGGAGCTGGGTATGTGGTCCCTGACTATGAATGAAGCTGTTGAGGGGTTTGGTGGCTCCAGTCAGTGGATTAGTCCTCTCCTCTGCCACGGGCTCCCTGAACAGCCCTGGGCATGTCTCTCGGCCCCCAGCACCTCCCATCCCTGCCCATCGGCCAGTGGCCTTCCTTGGCTCAGCACCTGCAGACCTGGAAGGACCTTGAGAAGCATCCGAGATGCCAACCCTGATGGCACATCCCCAAACCTGCTCCTCCCGGAGTTGGCAGCGGTGCCAACCCTGACCCAGCTCTCCTTCAGGGCCTGATCCTCATTGTCTGGTGGCCGGGGAAGGCCCCAAACTGCACCAGGGATGGCGTTGGCCAGAATGGCCATGCAGAAGTGAGGACCAGCACAGCACCAGCCACACGTGGCCATGCCCAGCCCAACGGGGACAAGAAGTGTGGGGGATACTGGCTCCTCGGGAGAAAGCTGGCAGCGTTGCCTGGCTCAGAATACCCCATGCCACAGTTGGAATGAGTTTGTTGGGTCTCAGATGGGAGTAGCTGCACTGACCAGCTCCCAGAGGCAGGAGGATGGTGATTTCAACTCCCCCCCTCACACATCTTTTGCTTGGACCAGGCTCTGCCCACCTTCCCCTCTGTTTTTTTTGNGCACCGGTTTCCATATGTGGGTGCTGGGCACATCGTACATTGGTCATCTCCTTGGTCAGGAGAAGTGGTCTCCTGGCCATGGCNGGTCCCGCTCACCCGCCTCTCCGGGGATGCCGTGGGGCCGGGGGCTGCCAGAAGGCTGCGGCACATGTGCCTGCGTGTGGGGAGACAATGCGGAGGTGGATGGGAGCACGGGGTTATTAGCTGGCAGATGAAGCTGGGTTTGGAGGGGGCTGTGGCCACCGAGCTGGCAGGGGCCACCCATCTGCCTGGCTCTGGCACAAAGAGCTGGGGAGGAGGAGGATGGTCCTGCCCTTCGCTCCCGCCTCCATCCCACTTTGTCGCTCGGGGAAAGAGGTTGTGGAAAGTTGGATCTGAGCTGCCTCCGCCTCTAAACTCTGCCCGTGGTGATTACAGTGGTTGGGGATGGGGTGGGGAGCTGGGTATGTGGTCCCTGACTATGAATGAAGCTGTTGAGGGGTTTGGTGGCTCCAGTCAGTGCATTAGTCCTCTCCTCTGCCACGGGCTCCCTGAACAGCCCTGGGCATGTCTCTCGGCCCCCAGCACCTCCCATCCCTGCCCATCGGCCAGTGGCCTTCCTTGGCTCAGCACCTGCAGACCTGGAAGGACCTTGAGAAGCATCCGAGATGCCAACCCTGATGGCACATCCCCAAACCTGCTCCTCACGGAGTCGGCAGCGGTGCCAACCCTGACCCAGCTCTCCTTCAGGGCCTGATCCTCATTGTCTGGTGGCCGGGGAAGGCCCCAAACTGCACCAGGGATGGCGTTGGCCAGAATGGCCATGCAGAAGTGAGGACCAGCACAGCACCAGCCACACGTGGCCATGCCCAGCCCAACGGGGACAAGAAGTGTGGGGGATACTGGCTCCTCGGGAGAAAGCTGGCAGCGTTGCCTGGCTCAGAATACCCCATGCCACAGTTGGAATGAGTTTGTTGGGTCTCAGATGGGAGTAGCTGCACTGACCAGCTCCCAGAGGCAGGAGGATGGTGATTTCAACTCCCCCCCTCACACATCTTTTGCTTGGACCAGGCTCTGCCCACCTTCCCCTCTGTTTTTTTTTGTGGAGTTGTGGGTTCCTGCAGCAGACTGGGGTTCAGGGCTTGCTCTTCCCACCACTCGAATACAGCGCCCGCTGCCTGGTGCTTCTCACCCAGGCTGGCATCCTGGGGGACAACCAGCTGTGTATTTGGATGGGGAAAAAAACAACACTCGAGAGTTTCCAGCTGGATTTCTTCATTTAAGCCAAAGGTTAAAGCGTGTATTGAAAAAACATGCTTTTTTTTTTTTCCAGGTTAATTTGCATTTGTTTGTTTGTTTGCATTCTGCAAAGGCTGTAATTCCCCTTGGAGGGAACAAAACTGCCAACTTTCACACCTTCGCTGGGGAGGTGAAAATTTCTCACGTTGGTAGGAAACCCAGGGATGGGTTTGGGGAGAGAGAGGTGCAGGGAGAGCGGCGGGGCCGTCTTTCCCTCCACTTTCATCTGCTTCTGCCAGGATGAAGGGGAAATATTGATTAACAGTTACACCCGAGCTGCCCACCCCCCTGCAAAACCGGAGGGTGCCAGAGGGATGCGGTAGGGGACAAGGTGGGACATCCAGAGCGATGATGGCCATGAGGACCCTGGTGGGCTCATCCCGACCTCTCTGCCCCACTGTGGTGAAGGGATGGAGGGATGCTCCTGCTGGCACATGGCCCTGGTACTGCCTCCCCCCTCCAAAAAACCTCTCGCCGTTGACTTTGACAGTTGCTTCAGCCACTTGAACGCCAGAGGCAGGGAGAGGGTTAAATCTAAATAAATGTTAAATGCCAAATAAATAAATAAAGGCAGTTCTGGGGTGGGGTGCACCCGTGTCTGGCAGGCCTGTGCTCCCCCCTGCGTGTGTCATGTCCGTCACCCCCCCTCCCCAGCACTTTGATTGCTTTTTTTGATGGCTTCTAAATAGAGGCGCCCGATCGCATCTGGGAGGAAAATGAAACAGATTTCATTTTTCACACGCGGCACAATGGCCGCGCTGACAAAAGAGGAAGGCGGCCCATTGTCCCGCTCTGCATCTTCACATCCTACCTCTGTCCCCCAAATTAACCCCTTTCACCTCCGCCTTTGTGGCGACACCACTTCAGAGCTGCCGAACAAAGGCGGCAGAAAGCCCTCGCCGTGTACTGGGGGGGGGGACGGCGGGCGGCGGTAGGGGGGCAGCAGGCTGAGGCACGTTGGTGTCCCTCATCTCGCTCCCCTTGGGCCGGTTGTGGCCGTCACCGTCTCCTTCCCATCAGTCACGTGCCAAGCTGGACCTTCTCCATCAGGTCCTACTCGCGTCCCTGGCTGCGAGGGGCCAGGAGGGGACATTTCTTGCCCTCCCAGCTCCTCTTCTGCCGGGATGTGGGGTTTGCAGGATGAGATCCAGGGAGCAGCTTCACCCGAGGAGCTGGAGGAGCGGGATGCCTTCAGCAGCATCATGGTCTGGGCTCTGCCATGGTTGTAGGGCACCCAGCTCCCTGCGAGGGTCCCCCAGCACCCTGTGCTCCCCCTCTGCTCCACTACACCAAGACCCACAGCTTTGGTGACCCCATTAACCACATTGTTCTTTTGCACATTAAGGGTTCACCGGGCTTTTTTTATTTCTTCCATAGCTTTTCGTTGCCAGCTCTGCCACCATTTGGCTTTATCACGCTTAGATCACAGCTATGCAAAAATACAGAGCTAAGGGGGGAAAAAAGCAGCAAAGGGCTCTTGAGCAGAACTCAGGAGCTTTTGGGATTTGCTCAGGCTGGTTTTGATCTGAGCCTCGTGTTTTTGTGGAGAGCACAGGACGGAGTTGTTGGCCACCACAGGGCCACAGCACGGCTCGGACAGCAGAATTTTAAGTCCCTGGGAAAGTGATTTTGAGATTTCAGTATTTCTCGGAGCTGGGGGAAATCTCAGGTTTTCTCTCCCCAGCCTTTTGGTTTATCTCCTCCAGGTCTCATTTCGGGGAGGATGCCGTGTTTTGTTTCGCCGGATTGTTTTGACTCCCGCGCTCGCATCTATCTGACAAGCCATTCTGTTCAAAGATGACACGGCTGCGATGGAGCCTGTGATAATTCCCTCCATCCCTGCAATCAATGCCCTCTCGCGCAAAGGCTGCCTTCAGCTGCAGCGGTATTTTTAGATGAAAAAAAAAAAAATTAAAAAAAAATCACACCCAGAGATTTGTTTTTCCCTTTCCCAGCTCACTCTTCGCAGCAGGGCCCCCCCTTGCCGCCGTCAGCTCCTCGTCGTGGGGCCCCAAAGCTCTTTGCTGCTTCCTTGGGCATCCCCAGCTGGGGTGTCCCCTGGCATTTGAGGAGGATAAGGGGGAAGGATCGGGACAGGCAGATATTTTGGGAGGAGAGTTTACTCGCAATGAGTTTTCCTTTCCCCAACCAGAAGGTCACCATGTGCACTGCAGAGCGGACAAGGACCTGGCCACCCGATGTCCCCGGTGGTACCCAAGTCCCTCTCCCTCTCTGCGGCTTCTCCCTGCAGTTCCCAACTGCAGCATCCCTTTAAATAACAGGGGACTGCACTCCCACCCGGGGCCTGCAGAAGGTTAGATAAGAGAATACAAACCACAATGCTTGCCCTTTTTTTTTTTTTTTTTTATCTTTCCTTTTTTATTATCTTCTTATGGCTTTAGAATTATCTTCACAGACACTACATGAATTTAGTCAGGGCAGGTAAGGTCACACGCAGACACAGTTGCTCATATTTATGTATATTCACTGGGCAAAGGAGATAAATGGGAAAACAGGCGCAGAGGGGGACGGGGAGGGGGGGAGGACGGGATGCATGGACCCCGGGGTGGGATGAGGAGGGGCAGCACATGGCTATGGGCATCGGGGCCACGACTAAGGTGGGGTTGAGCAGGGTACCATGGCGTGGGATGGAGCCAGGAGGGGGAGGAACCGCACCTGGGCCATGGTAAGGTCATTTCTCGTGCTGCGGTGTTAAAGCCCGCGAGGGGAGGGTGGTCAGGATAGCCTGCAAGGCTGGTGGAAAATCACCCTGGAAATTCTTGGGGTTTTGATCAACCCCAAGATATCTGCTGCATGTTTGTGAGCAGAGGAGTCAAACCAGCAAGCTCATGGGTGTGCTTATACGGCAGGTCTCGGGCAGTTCAGGCTGTGAGAGCTCACTTACGACACCGAAAAGTTAGGTGAGATGATTCTTGCTCCTGGCCCTTGGCAGAGAAGGCAGTTCGGTGATGGGTGATGTGTCTGGGCTCTGGTTTCCAGGTCAGATGACATCATGGAGCGGTGGAGATGACCGTGCCGTGGTGAGGTGGGTACCTGTGAGCACAGGCTGGCTGTGGCTGGAGGGTGGGTCATGGCAGAAGGGTGTGAGCAGTGGTGACATCCAGCGCTTGGACACGGTCTCGCGGAGTGAGAGCTGATGCTGCCAGTGCTGCTCCAGCCAAACTGAGGTAGACCCACGGCAATGGAAGCCTGAGCTGGGATTTTACAGGTTGATGAGATCCAGCTGGGCACCCTCCCCGGAGAGGTGGGGATGGAATACAAGGGGCTGCTGCGGCTTGGGAACCAGCTGGGATGGAGCGAGCAGAAACCCAACTGGAAGATCCATCCTCCCGAACTGCACTTTGCATGTCCCAGGATCATGGGGCAGCACCTTCTCCCTGCCGCCCTACCCAGGGCAGGCTGGGGGGAGTTGTGTTTGTGGGACCTCGGAGGTGACGGAGCTCTCACAACAACTGTTCCCCTTCCTCGGGAAGCCCCATCGCTGCCGGGCGTGCGGGAGAGCGCAACCTCCATCCCAAGCAATTGCAACCTTGCGTGTGGCAGAAGGGGCCTTGCGCTTGGGCAGGGTGACAGAGAGGAGCTGCTTTAACTTTAGCCCCAGCCATGGACATTCCTAGAGCTGCTGAGACGAGCAAAACACCAACCTGAGCTCAAAGCGACCCGGTACCCAGGGAGCTGCTGCTCGCCGGCACCTTTTCTGGAGAAGAAAAGCAGACTGAGAGACCTAAAGGGCTGCTGAAGTCAGGGTCAGCTTGTCCAACCCACACGAGCCTTTTAATCGCAGGCTGTGGGCTCACCCAGCCCTGGCATCCACGAGCATCCCAAGGGCTGAGCATCTTCCGTCTCCCGCAGGCAAAAATTCCCATGGGCTCCAAGCCGTGAGCCCACAAACCAGGAGGCGCTGGGCCAACCGTGAAAGAAATGTGGTGATAAAGGTGATTTTTGTAAAGTTTTTTTCCCCTTGTAGAGCTGGGTGGGAGGGGAGGAATGGGGCAGGGACAGGGGGCCGGGGCTGGGCGTCAAACCGTTAATGGCAAGAGCCTTTCTGGGAAGCCGGGTACCCGAGCGGAGTGTGATGCTATTTCAAGGGAAATATATAATGCACCTAAAGAAACCGTACAGAAATTGCAAACAAAGCATGCACAGGAGGATATAAAATACTGAGTACAAGGGCACACACCGATTATAACTTGATTTAAACCCACTTAATTCACTAAATAATAAATGCAGATTTACCAGAGGTGTCAGGACTAAAAGCATGCCTAACAATGCGTTTATTTAATAACTGTTTGCTCTCAATGTCAGGACACTGTCTCTAGAAAATACACGCAGCAAACAGAAGGCTGTGTTTTGGTTTTTTGGTTTTTTTTTTCTTTTTCCCAAGGCCTAGTGTATCTAGGGAAAAAAAAAAAAAAAAGAAGTCAGAAATTGTAATGATCCAGCCAAGATGAAACCTGGCTTCCCTTTACCCAAGGAAATAGGAAATCCAGATGGGAAGTGGGAAGTAGAACAAATCCACCGAGCGTGCTAATTCTCTGGTGGTGAAGAGGCAAAGGCTGGTGTGTGAAGAGGCAAAGGACGGAGAAAGAGGTGCTGGTTGAAACAAAGCTTTCCAAAGCGAGCATCAATCAAGGGAAACGGTCGCAGAAACGGCTCCTCAGTCCATAGGTGGGAAGATGATTTGTAATATTGGATCAGAGGCATTTTTGCCCAGGAAAACTGAAGGAGCTGGATGCTCCTTGTAGCTGCTGTTGGGATGGTATGAAGTTAAACGAGTGCTGGGTTGGACGGGTTTGTGCCCCGTGGTGTTTTGAGGAGTAATTTTTACTGGTCTGGGGATCCACGGACTTTTATTGCCTTTGGACTGGCAAGATTGGGACTGCCACCCACCAGGATTTGGGGAGAACTGGGAGGTTGGTGTTGACCTACCGGAGTGTTTCGCCAACACATCCAAGCTGAAGGAAGGTCTTAGGGTCTTTGGGGGGTTCAGCTCCACCCAGCAAAGCCCCACATTACCAGCAACACCCTGGGCTCTGGGTTTCTAGCCATAAAACAAGAATATGGATCATTCCATATCTTGCATGATTTTTGAGCTCAGTGCCACATGGTGTTGGGCCCAGGTCCTTGGAGAAACGTGTGGTCAAGATTCCACCATGGGCCAACCTGCAGTTTTGCCTGTAGGAAATCATAAAAGGCCAAGAAGACCTTGTTCAGGAAGACCTGTCTTCTGCAAAGCTTGCTGAGACGCATTTGCTGGAGCTTCACATTAGCGTGTCTTAGTAAAATCAAAGTAAACAATTCCCTCGCCGTGACCATCCCCAAGAGAAGCTCATTTGAACCATCACTTTCCCTCTGGTTGGAACTGAGCATCCGTGAATATTTTGAAGTTTTTGAACCTGATCAGGAGGTGAACCAAAATGTTCAGCCCTGCTGATGGCCCCACGTGGGAATGTGCTCAGGAAAGGGGTGGTATCCCATCAAGACCTATCTCCTGGCCTTTTCCCTCTTACCTTCTGCTCCATGCCCAGCACGGTGTAGGAAATTGAGGCTCATTGCCTTCCACATCCTCCTTTTTTGCTCTTTATGTATGAACTCAGTCGCTAACCCCACTGCCACCATGACGGTGAATGTGAGCTGCTCCTTGCCCAGGCCTTGCTCCCCCAGGTCCGGCGTCGCATTTCTCCGAGGTTCACACCGGCCAATTCTCAACAGCTCCCCAGGTTCCCCAAGCACTTACTGAGCAAGTTGACGTTGACAAGAGCCAGGCTCTGCAAAAACAGCCCTTTGTTGATATTGGGAGGTGGTGCCCACTTCTGTAGGCAAAACATGAAGGACCTGGTAGGGCTATGATGGCACCGGCAAGCCTGGGTGGGCAGATGACCCTCCTTTGCTCATCTGAAGGGGGTTCAGCACTGAAATAGGCTGCGCTGGGGCAGAAGAAGGTATATTAGTGAATTTTCCTGTAGCCTTTGAAAAGCCTTAAGGCTGGTTTGTTGCAAGATATAGTCCATGTGTGGGGTGTGCATCTCCAAGGCCATCTTTGACCCTTGCTTTGGGAAAAACAGCACATGCGAAAGCTTTGTTGTCCTTAACACCTTTCTGCTGAGTGTGGTGTTGATGTAAAACCTTAGGGCTGGATGCAACTCTCGGGCAAGTGTTTAAGGAAGGGGGCACGGTCCCTCGAGGAGCTGAGAATGAGCCCATCTGGTGGGAAGCTTTGCTGGGTGACCCTCCGGCTCCGTCTCTCTCCAGTGATGCTGGAGGGATGCAGCACGAGGTGATAAGCGGGGACGCCTTGCTTTTAGGGGGTTAAACCAGGGAAAATAAATCTCTGAAGTCAAATCTTAACATGGCAGCACTCCCTTGGCTGCACGTGGCTTTCTCCAAGCCCACCCTTTTCCTTCCCACGGAAACGCTGCTCCCACGGGGTTGGCAGCGTTCCCATCGCTCCCAGCACGCCTGAGAGCTTTGGCCAAGGGGCATGGGGCGGGTGAGGGGGGGTCTAACCCCTTCCTCACTGATGCCCCCCGCCCCGGGGTGTCCATCACCCTGGGGAACTGCCCCTTCTCCGATGAGGACAGCCCTTGCCTTCCATGATGGTATCAGCCCCCTCCAGCCATAGCGGTGGGGTCCGGGGAGGAGAAAGAGAAGCCCACGTTCCTTTCTGCTCTTTCTTAGTGACGCATGTCCCTGAAAAGCCAGTTATCTTCCCCAAATCCTGCGCCTGTCAGGGCAGCGATGCACAAAGAGCCCCCAACCCCTTCCAGCGCTGCGTCCAACGGTGGAGGTCTCTGCTGGGCTCCTCTTCCTTA
>VXBO01000374.1:0-18436 GCA_013400135.1 Rhinoptilus africanus
AGCTGGAATCACTAAGTTTCGTGGTTGAAGAAGAACTTTCTGATGTATATAAAACTCAAAAGCCACAAGGATTTTTCCATCAAAAATAAAAGCCATAGTGCATAACAGTTTTATTTCAAATAACCAGAATGATGTAGTACTATATTACAATATTTTTTTCTATTGAGATGCTATGGAAATGTGTCACTTGCACTGAAACCCTAACTACTGAAAAACAACTGCTTGAAAGATATGGACCGACAGATCAATGTTTTGAAAAACACTTGTTACTGTTGTAGTCCCAGCAACACTTGAACAGGAAGCCATTCAACACTTCACAGCCGTGCTTCTTAGCCATACACAAGCATTCCTTCCCTTGTTTTGCTACACCTTTTATGACTCTGATTTCACTCAATTTCATATTTTCTTATAGTAAAGTCTTGTTGACTGCTGCACACCAGCTTCAAGTCTCAATCAAAGCATGAACAATCCCAATGTTTGGTAAATATTTTTAACTTCACTGTGCCATAGGAGTTACATAATTCCAAAACAATGCTCTCCAAATTGATTGATTTTATCAAAGAAGTTTCAGTGGGCTTGCAACTTTCCTGACTTTTCAGCTGAATGCTGTGCAATAAACTACCTCATCAGATTCTTATTACTCTGATTAATTGATCAAAGGCAATGACAGCCATAAATGTGCAAATGGAATGAACTCTGGTGCCCTCATATTTCTTTGCAACCCATATTTGCTTGGGCTACTGAACATATGCGAAGTAATAAATCTCAAAAAATTGTTTATCAGGAGGGATCAACCTGGAAATTAAGCAAGCATAATTTATCTTGAGATAGAAAATTTCCACTAAGCTCTTAATAAATGATGGTTTGCACCTTTTGCTTTAGTATCTTAGTGAGTTTACCAACATTAATGAAATCCAGTTCCTACTCTAAAATGAATCCCTTCCTATCCTAAATCTAATGTGAAAAAGTTTCTTATTCATTTAACAGACAACAGGCTTTAACATTGTAGCGTAGTATCAACAAACAGTACATCAGTTCTTCAACTTGGTTATCTTGGGATACATTAAGAATAACATCAGCTTACACCAACTCTAACCGATGGTCATTATCCAGCCAAATATCTTTTATCTGTTGCTCTTTCCATGCACAGCAGGAATGCATAGCTGATGTCTCCACAATGGAAGAGAGTAGGTACCTAGCTTGGTTCAGCAATATTATAAATCCATCTGTTTTTTTGAAAAAAATAGGAGAGGAGAGAGAGGAGAAAAGAAGGGGCGGGGGGTGGGAAGATAGAAAAAGAGAGAGATAAAAGATAGCTAAGGAGGTATGCCTTTCATGCCTATCCCAGGAGTATGTCAATACCTGATGGCTCTTCTCCAGACCTAATACAAACTCCAAACCTGAAAAAGCTACTTAAGTTTCCTAATACCCAGCTCAACGCAGTCACACTGTTATTTGAGGTAGACTGAACTGCATCAGTTCAGGCTGCCTAGAAATCACTGTGCCTTTGCAACAGGCAATATAATAGTCCTTCCAGGAAGAAATTTAGGCTGTCTCATCTACCCAATGTTGTTAATATGAACACTGTTAAGAAGACAGAGTTAACAAAATCATAAATAAGTTCCAGTAAGCCCACGGATGTCTTCAAAAGTAATATAGCACTACACCAAAATTCAAAATCATCGCCCTGCTGCTTTCGTTGCCCTGCTGCTTGCTTACTGTCTTCAGAGTTGCTGTATTAAGCACAGTTGTGTCCTTTGCCTGCAGAAGGCTAAATCTTATCATACTTTGGACAATCTAATGTCAAGGAACTTGATTGTTCCTTCTCCTTAACTCTCTGGTATCTAGGTTTCTCCAGAGAAGTAGAGAGAAGTCTCCAAAGTAGAGACAGTCTCCAAAGACTGCAAGTTTTTGCAGCCTAGTAAGTAGCCTACTAGAATCAGTGCTAAGGCTTCTATTAAACACCAAGGACCGCAGATCAGATCTTTGGTTAACCTGCAACTCATCAATACAAAGATGTCAAATCTTACGAAGTCTAGGATTTAGGTTACTCAGTTTTGAAAGGCACTCTATTATTGGGCAATCAGATATAATGGGAATATCTGTACCAATCACGGAGAATTTCAGTTTGAATCAGATAGTTTCAGCTCTGTGTTATCATTTAACCTGAATTCCATTTATCTATTAAATGTCTGCTAGCCTGCAAACTAAAGATTCAGAGTTTTCACTTTAAAAGGTTCAGAGTTTTCATTTTATGATACTGCTATTTTCTAGCCAGGCAAATAAGTAAATAATTCAGAGATTGTATTTACGCAGAGTTTGAGCCTTCAAAGAGTTCAACTGAACAGAATGGTGAGAAGCATCTGAGTTATGTTGGATAGGGACAACAATTTACACTGCCAAACTCAGGCTACATCCATCAAAGTAAGGAAGGAGATCAATGGTTTTGGTGTTTGTCATCACAAGGTGTTTAGGTTATACAGCTCCAATGTGTTGCATCATCTTTTGTTGGGATGGAGCAAGAGAAAAAATAAAAAAGACTATATACATATAGTGCACACATAACTGTGTTGTATATACATTATTTTGTGAATAAGGAAATTCAAAAGGAATTCTCCTTACATGACTGCTGTGATGACAGCCTTAGGAAAAAGATATGAGCACCACTATGCAGTGTATCATTGCCATTTCTGTTTTCACAAATGCTATCATGTGGATTTGGTTAGAATAGGAAATTCTAACAAACTGAACAGAGGGGCAGAGACCCTTACCTAGAGAATGGCCAATGCACCTTTCTGTATTTAATGACATTTGCATTTTATGACATTTTGAATTTCAGATAACATATAAATCATTAATTTCACCTCCCTTTAGAATGAGATAGAGATAGGTAGGAAGTTCCTAAAGAGGACAGACTTTCTGCATGAGTTTCTGCCATTTACGTAATGCTATTAAAATTATCAGAGCACCAAGAAATCACAGGATGATAGTGCTTAAGGATTTGGCTCTACTTGCAAAGATTTTTGAGTATAGCTATTCAAAACAGCTTTAAACAGACACCATATTTTAAAAAATCAAGAGCATAAATTCTGGTGGAAGCTTTTGCTCAAGTAATCAATTTAAGAGTCTTGGAAACAGTCTGAAGAGCTTTCAGTACTGTCAGAGAACTGCGTAGTGACTGACAAATCCTACACTGCAAAGATACACTTAAAAATATGGAGTAGATTCAGTAGCATCATATACTGGAAGTCCCTCTGTGTCCTTTGTTGGGTCTCTGTTGGCTTAAAAGCAAAGAAGAACCCCCCAAAAAGATAGTACTTACAATACAAGATTAACTTAGTTATGGGTGCACATTAACATACTCCCCATACTTTGGCTAAAAAGTGAAGATCTAATGCTCTGGGTGGAGGAAAGAGAAAAATCTAATTCAACTGCTTTTATTTATCAGTTTAATAGAACCATAACTTAAGAAATAAAAACATTTGTCATAAAAGTAGCTGCCATGTCATTTTTGTGACAGAACATTTGAGACATACAATGGTAATATCTGTGCCCTTATTCCCTGAATTAAATCATCAATTGCCTAGAATTCTTTTGAAAGCATAGGACTTCATTTTTCCATTACAATTTTATATCAATTTTTCAATGGACTGATAGAAAGCACTTGTTTTAAATCTAGGGTGTTTGTCTCAGATTTAATTTCAGATTTCTTTTTTTTAAAAATGACCAAGCATCCCATCACAAATAACATATTTTAAGGTAAATTATAAATTGCTGGGCAGTGGACTCTGAGAAGAGGACAACGTTTTGAGGAATGTGTGAGCACATCTTCTAATTTTAAAAACAAATTAAAATAAAATATATTAAGTGATGATCCTCCAGAAATTTCAAACTTCTACCAAAAAATCAAAGCTAGCATCCAGTATAGGGTACTATAAAATGACAAGAGGGTACAAGTGTTCAGTCATCTTCATTAGATCCAAATTCTGATAGGGCCTTATGTAATTCAAAATAACTTCCTCCTCCTAAAAAAGCAAACACCACAATGATAAAGAATTTACTTTTTATATTCAGGTTTTGACTCATGGAACAAATTATACTGAACACAGAAATACACAGTTCCTGCAAATAATACCCAAATCCTCACACACAACCCTAAATCTGAAATAGATTTATTTTGAAACTTCTTTGAGCAATTTGAGTCTTACATCTTTTGAATTTGTGGAACACTGTACATCCAAAGTTCTAGTACAAAATGATGGAGATATTAACACTGTCCACTTCTCTGCAGTGAAGCTATCATCTTTGAAGAAAGCTTAGAAACAGGGTCCATTCACATTTGATGGTAGATGCTGATTACAACATTGCAAAGTAACACTTCATAGATTGATCCAGCTCACCTAACAAAAACCAGACAATCTTTCCTTCTTTTCCCTGCTATGTCTTTGTCAAGCACTTGTTCTCAGCTTTGCACTGTGATGAAGAGAATTCTGAAAGTAAAAGTCAAATTAGCCATCCACATTATTTTGCATCTCAGTTTAGTTCTGTAACTGGCATCTTAAGCTTGCTCTAATTTCGGAAATAGACTGAATTATTTTGAATCATAGAACAGTTTGGGTTGGAAGGGACATTTAAAAGTCATCCAGTGCAATGTGCAGGGACATCTTCAACTAGACCAGGTTGCTCAGGGGCCCGTCCAACCTGTCCTTGAATGTTCCCAGGGATGGGGCATCTACCACTTCTCTGGGCAACCTGTGCCAGTGCTTCACCACTCTCATAGGTAAAAAATCTTTTCCCTATACCTAGACTAAATCTACCCCCTTTTAGTTTAAAACCATTACCCCTTACTCTATCAGGGAATACGCTAATAAATCGGCTACATTTCTGGATCTGTGATGCAAGTAATTCTGCCTATCATCTTACTGCAAAGATCCAGCAGAAACGTAAAAGGTAGAAGAGCTGAGGTCAACCACCGGTCCAGAACAATTTGTTAATTTTCTTGCCATATTTGGCTGCATCCTAGTGCTTTTCTCTTCAAGGCTCAGCTTCATTTTGTGTCTATTTTCACTTTAGGAGTTTTCAGGGCATCAATGCATGATGCAGCTGTACCAACCAGAGCTGAGCCACAGACACTCTCAATCTCTTTTCCACTTAAAATGTTGGGGGGCCGTGGGGGTGCTATAAAAGTATTCTTGTATGGAAGGACTTCAGTGCACACTTTTTCCTAAGAGCATTTTGCATTTCACTGGCATATTTATGACCCATCAGATTCTAATGAAGGCAGAATTATTCTCTCCCATGCAGTTAAGATATTGCTGTATCATGTAAACAACCTAAGACCAAAGGTCATAACAAAGCTAAGGATTTTTTAAAATAACATAGAAAATTCATAGCACTTTCAGGATCAGGTACCCAATTTTCCTCATTTATCTAATTAATAGCTGCAGTAGTGATGATATCAAAATAAGCGAAGTGCAGGAAAAAAGCAAAGATTTCCAATAAATCACTGAGAACCTCAAAATATTTTCAAACAGAAGTGTGCATGGGAACGCCCGCCCCCCACCCCTGATTTCTAGAACAAAACTGTTGTGCTTTCATTGAGGAAAGAAATAGAAAATGAAAGGACTTCAGGTAGCTGAAAAGTAGTGTATGTGCTGTAGTTATTGCAATAAAAAGGAAGTGTACGTAATTTTAGTTTGCATAATCATTATAGCTGGCCATTCAAGCATAAAAGTGGATTTTCTGCTGTAGCAACAGTTTTAGTTTCTGTTTTTCATCATAAAACTAATTAAAGTAGAGATGAGTTGAACTGCTAAGAAAATAAATAATGTTTGGGTATATTTGGATACTGGATTATCCATTAAGGCATATATCACTTACCAAATACTGTTCACTTGTATAGAGTTCAAGTTGTGCCACAGAAAAAGCTCCAGAGGAGTTTAGCTGAAGTGTACCTCCACAGACTTAATATTCTTAAAATTACCCCCAAATTTGTTTTTTTACCTACAACTTTCCAAAAAAATTATTTCCTTTTTCCCTGGTACTTGATGAAAGGCAACGTTCTAATGTTGATCTGCTAGGAAGCAGCAATTACTACAAAAGGTGTATAAAGCATTCAAGACAATTTATTAAATGCATACAAAACCACTTTGTTGCTCTTAAATTCAGCTTTAAAGCACATGTAAAACTAATGGAAAAGTTGCCTGATACAGAAATATAACCCTGAACTCTAGGTAGCCAAAATGTTTTAAGATCTAATCCACCAAGCCTTCTACTTGTTTAGTCAGGCATATGGGTGAAACTTGAAGCATTTTCAGGAAGAAGCATAAATGGAAGAGACAGTGAGTGCAGTAGATAAGCCATATCAAAACTCAAGAGAGATTTTAACATGAAGATAATGGATATGCGTTAAAAACAGTTACCAAAGACTTGATAAAATATAGACCTGGAGAGCAGAAGAAGGGCTAATGAACCATAACTTTCCATTTCATATATCTAGAACTTCATATTTGAAAAGTAAAATACACAATGCACATGAAAATGCACACTCATACAATCCTTCATCCTTCAGTTACTAGTTGAATGTCCTGCCCTCCCCAGCATAAATAGACACTCACATATACCAAAGTAGTTATTATATTTCAAAAGTACGCGGTGTGCTGGTATTGTTACCCCCTGGTACCTGCCTTGAGCTGCTGCTGGGGACAGGGGACCTCAAGGTGGCCAGATGTGGGATGTGTTCCACAGGTCAGCCCCAGCTACTTGTGTGTTATGACAGTCCTATAAGTCAGAAGTACTCAAAAAGTTCTACTGAAACAATATTTTCCTCAAAATATATGCAATTATTTTCAGATTTTCTACTTGGATAATGCAGACACCTGATCTTCACTTTTGGGGAAGCAAATTATTTGAGTAAACCCTCCCGCTCCTGAATATTAGAGCTGTCTCATGGTAAGCTAGGAATTCAAACTGCCATCCAATTTCTAATTAAAAGATGTGAATGAAAAGCTGACATTCTGTTGTGCCCGAGAAGGTTGGGCTTTATTTATTCCAGATCTGCAACTGATAGAGAGATATTTAGTCAGAGAAAGACTGTTCTATGCAAATGTTCTAGAAGTTGGATGTTAATTTGACATTTGTAATACAATATTTCTGGTGCTCAAGTCATAAAGTCAGTTAATAATATTCAGACAAATATTGTGCTACCTACTGTAGCAGTAAAAGTTCATTTCTCCTAAATGCTTGCAGCCTAGTAATTTAAATTCTGAAGAAATATGTATCAGAACCTAAATAGAAATATTATTAATAGCTAGTTTCATAACTAAAATAGCTTACAGAGCAAGATTTGATTTTAATAAACCTGTAGTACTCTACAGGTATGTTTGGTTATATATTCAAAACTTACTGGTATTTTAATTGCTTTATTTGTCATTGTTACAGATTTTTAGTATAACCATTACTACAAAGATAAATGCTTTTTGTCATAGTTCATCAGAAGAAAGTTATTCAGATTAAGACAACATAGCAACTAAAATTGCAGAAGAAACCAATAATTTCTTCCACAAAGTGTTTTTTTAGTTATACCTAGGATCATCTACAAACTTATAAATACAGGTTTAAATGAAGAGTTATGTATGCCAAAGAGATTAAGAGAAGAATCAAGCACTGATAATAGCTGAAGAATAGAAACACGCATAGAAATACAAAGGTGGAATTTTGCATCCCTGGGCAAGAAAATAATAATTTCAAGAGAAATGGAAAATTGCACACGACTGATGAGAATCAAACTGATTGCCCTAATTTCTTTTACATAAAATTCTCTTTTGAGTACAGAGTATACCCATTAGTATCTTCTAATGTAATGAAATTTTCTCAGTTTTCTTTATTTATTCAATTGCTTTACATGTGGGTGATCAATAATGGTCACACAGTGGTCAGCAGTATTAAGGTCCTAGGGTAACTGCCCGGAGCTTACCCCTAAGTCTACCATACAGTCCAAGCAGAAAAGGACAGTGAATGGAAATTGAAATTGAAAGCAAAGAAAAGGAAATATTCTTTTTCTGTAACATAATACTAACTCAGATTACTTACATGACATTATCTGCAATGCTTTTAGAAGGCTAAATAGACAAATAACATTTATTGCTATGCAGTACCAAAACCTAAACATTTCAGTCTTTAAACCTCCAGAATGAACACTTCCTTGTTAGGGATGGGATCATGCAGCATGATTAGGCCTGAGTGTTTCACCTTGATTAGCACCACGACTTATGCTTGAGAGGAAGATGACAGTGTAGATTTATCCATGGTCTGATTCAGTACAACAAAATCCTCTGTTCTTTCTTAAAGCCAGAACATCCAGAACATGAAAATTTTTATGGGAAGTGAAATTCAGAGCTTACTCTGAAATTCTGCAGTACAACTGTGCAGCCCAAAATAAATCTAGAGATTTTTCATACTCATGGCAGTCATTTCTTTATGTACACACACAAGAAAGGCGTGTCCTACATCTAATTAAATAAGCAGACATTTGTATCCAGCAATATTTTACACGGCAGAGATAAATTGGAGGCCAGCTTAGAACCTCCAGGCATATACTCTGCCAGGTTAATACAAAAGCAACTTTGTTAACTCAAGCTAGAAAATAACTAACAGATTTGTATATTCCTTCTAGCAGAAGCTATATTTAAAGTCCTAGTAGGGTGAAAGCTGTGGCCTTGTGTAGACCAGTAAACATCGGTGCCCATAAGCACTACTAGAAGCTAGCAGGTCCCATCACTAAAGTAGTGCTGCATGACAGCTTATAAGAGAAATATCTCTACTGTATCTAGTAATTAAATTCAAGGGACTCTCAAACAAATGCTTTATTAGTTAAAAAGTTGTATTTTTAATTCCTCTAGCAGAGGCTAAATGAAAATGAAAATGCACATTTTAATTTAACCTCTGATGGAATTCTACCAAGTGATCACTTGATAAATTCTTCTGGTTGTTTAAGGCCACCACTTAGTACAGAAATAGTATGAACAAAAAGCCTTGTAGATTTTTTTTTCCGTTTGTCAATTTTATAGCATAAAAATTAAGCTAAAACCTTGTAGACACAGCGTAGTTTACCCTAATTGCATGTAGCAGATGCACGCTATGAACCAGCTGTCTAAAACAATTTCAAGAGTCAGATAACTAAAGGTCTGCTTCAGTGTGTTGCCCAGGGACACTTACTCCAGAGAGTGTTGTAATTCTTCTTGCTGAACTCTTCCCCTTCCCTCCCCAGTTCCACTCAGGCAACAGCAGCTAAACTAAATGTTGACTTAAATGCAAGGATTCAAATGAATGCGTTATACCACTGTATAGACAGTTGTGAACGTCCTTTCAGGATCTTTTAGATTGTTTCTATTAGGAGGAGAAACTCGAGTCCTGACTCAGGCATTTATTGGACATGATCAGTGTTATATTATAAACCTAATGTTACAACACTTTCTATTTGATCCCAGTTCCCTGCCTCATTCCAGCTGGCACATCAACCAAAGGAACTCTCTTGTCATGTAGTTCTCAAGGTCATATTATTACTTCTTGGTTTGGCTGCCAAGCTTCCTTACTACTTAGTTCTGTGTTTAGCTTTTCCTTAGCTCAGTCTTTTGTATAGGCTTCTTGATACTACTTTTTTGCATTCAGGTCCCAAAATTTCTTGGTCTATATGGCTTAACTTCTCTTCTAGTCTAAATATCACACCTGGTGGTTCCCATTGTTCTGCTGACTGTCAGTACAAGAGTTTATTTTGCTTTTCTGCCTAAGTGAATAACTGCCATTGTGTTCAGCAGCTTCCCTGAGCTAATTTATATATATGCATATGTATACACACATATATACATAAACTCTTTTAAAAGAAAGATACAGCATTTTCTATTGGTGCCTATATCTTCATCTTCTCAGTTTTTTGAACACCTGACATTTTACTGCTGTGAAATTGTTTCTGAGAAAATACCAAATCTGCGTGGTTTGGTTCCTCTGCGATTTCCCAGCCTCAACAGTGTCAGCCAGCCAACACAGAAGAGACAGAATGTCTTCAGACAGCCTAAAAATGCCACATCTAGAATAATAAGTTTGCAAAGTGAACAAAAGATAAGAGAATCCCATCAGGTTACTAATGACCATTTCTTTCTGCTAGTGACACGAGGGAAAAGCAGGAGCTTGCTCCCAACCTCCATGCCCAGCAGACAGCTCAGACCAAAGGGCTGAAGTTTCCACAGCTGCCTTCACCTTGCAGGTACTGAAGGGATTACTGTAGTCCTAATGATCAAGTACATTCTACATCTTTTAAGTATCAAGTGGTAGTCAAGGATGTGAGATTAAAAGTTACACAAGCTAATTCAAGCAAGATTCTTTCCTATCTATTCTTACCCTAGGGAAAGATGAAGATCAATTTTCACAACCTTTAGGCTTTCTTCTGAATATTCCTGAACAGATATTTTCCTAGCTATTAAAAGTGGGATCTTCTACTTGTTCCAAGTGATTACTAGCCTTTTTTTTTTTTTTTTAAACAATTTATTCTCAAGTATGTATTTCAGCTAGTATACTTGGCACCATTTGTTGGGTGAGCTTTCAGGCTTCTCTTTAAAAAAATAGTTGTTCAGAAATGTAGATTATTGCAGCAATTGATAATCAAACAGGTGACGGATTTTTTCGATTTGGGATTGTTCAGATGCTTGTGTATATCTGGACTGGACTTTCACGACCAGCTCAAGCAGAACCTTGTCATTAGATATGGCACTCGGCGCTAAGCTTTGCAGTTTATTTCTAATGAGATACTGCAGAACGGAGCCACAATTTCCAAAGTGTTTCTCAATAGTTAGTCGGCTGTGATGACATTTAATGAGTGTCACACTTACTGTGTGCCAACTGCTAAGTCCACTCCATCCTGTTCCATTTCTGTAAAGGAGAAATAACTGTTTAAACAGCCTTATAAAGGGCTTCAAAAAGGGATGGATGACCAGTGCTATGAGAAACAAATACTAAGTAATGAGACAAGTAAAGTATTATTTCATGATAAAAAACATGCTTTAAACTGGATACTGTCTCCTCCAAGAGGCTGTTTGTGCTTTGACTGAATTCTGAAAATAACTACAAACTTCTGGTGAGCTTGTCTTGGTTTAGGATGGGCTGGCCACTAAACACATGACAGATGCTTTTAGTTCTGTTTTACCTCAAACGAGGACACTGCTCAGAAAGATCCAAGACAGTAACAGAAGCTTTGGGATTCCAGCATCATAACTCCTTCTACTGAAAATATTTTGAAATTAATTTCAAACTGGCAAGCTTTGTGAAACATAAACAGCTAAAATTGGGCAATCTACTATTTAGATGAAAGTGAAATATGTGCACTTTTGTTGTTACTATTCCTGCAGAGATTAAGCAATTTTCTATTGAACTGTTTATTGTTCAGTACTATAATTTACAATATAAGCTGTGCCAACATTCTGAAAGAAAGACACGAAGAACAGTAGTTTCTGTGCCTTTTTAATGAAATAAAATTTTCCCAAAACACTAAAAAATGTAGGAATTGATAAAGTTCCACCAAACTCAGCATCTGCACTGCCTACTGGACAAGAGAAAAATACCAATCTATACAGTCCTCCCTTACAACGAAATTTAACTTTACTGTTCATACTTAAAAGTCTCCTATCCCTCCATTTAAAAATATTTGCATACCATTTTGTCATTGTAATCTCTGCTGTGTTATAGGACCATTATTTGTCACTAGCTGTGAAATAAATGACTGCTTCTGAGTTGTATAGTCCAACTATATTTTTGCATATAAAAGAGAAACACAACTGAAAAAAACAGGACTGCATTTCAATGCATGTAGAAGGTACAACATCCCAGCTGGAAACTGGATTTGATGGTGAGTACCAGTGATGGACTACTTCCTGTGGAGGATATCACAACGTAATAGAGTAGCATCTGAAACAACACTTTCAGTAACACATTATACTAGCTTCATTTATCTGTTCAATGAATAGGAAATCTACTTAAGCCACAGTGCCAAGATATGCTATTTCTATTGCCTTAAATGCATTTTTCACATTGCCATACTACTAATGGAAAATGTGTTATAAACAACAGCAACAAAAAAATGTATTTTACTCACAGAACACTTAATTCAAGCAGTGAAGATTTCATCTGAAGTTTCTGTCATTTTAGATATGGAGGAGTTTTAGTTTTTGTTCTTTTTCAAACTTCATGACTACTTTAAAAATGATGTATTCGGTATCAGTTAAAAATACCTATACATATCATAGCTGTCTGTCAGCAACACATAAGGCATACAAAATATAACTGCCTTCTATATACGGCACGTGTCATCAGCTTTTGAAGTGATGGCCAGTAGTAGAGAGCTACCTCTTTCATTTGCACACTCAAATTTCAGTAGAGGCCAAGAATGCCTTTTACCAAATTCAGTTGGAATGAAAATTGTTCCAATTTACTGTGCTGTGACCTTAATCACGGTGAAGCATGCCTTCATCATTTCTGTGCTTGACCAAAGCAGCATGATCCATGTAGCATCTCACTGCTGAGTAACAGGGTACCTGGACTGATTCAGCTCACAGCTGTCCACTCTTGAACTGAGCCAGAAGGAAAAGCACACCAGGTGTCTCTAGCTTACAGTGGTTTCCAAGTTCTTGTTAAATATACATAATAGTATTTCTCCAGATAACACGAAACAATACGGTATCCAAAATTCTATCATGAAGACTATACATTTCTGACAACAGATACTGTCCTATGCATAAATGACAGAGTTGGCCTAGACTCAGGACCACCTACAACATCAGGCATGTCCTCTCAAGTGACATAAAATGCAGAATGCAAAAAAATGTCTAATGTCATCCTATATAAATAAACATTAAATTGCATTAATGTAACAAGAATGTTGAGCAGAATGAGCAATGATTTCCTAATTTGTAATCACTGAATCATGTCAGGTCAGAGGCACATTTTGTGATGCTATATATCATCAACAGTTACTCAGCTTCATTTTTATGGAAAAAACAAAGGCAGGTAAACAATATTTGCACTTTCTGAATTTAGCAGTCTATTTTCTCTACATTCAAAATCAAAGTACAAAAGCTCATGCAAGACATGACTTGTGTGATAGAAGAGAACGAATGACAAATTCGGAGCTGATGGATATTTATAGGTGTTAAAACATTTGGAAATTTCCTGGGAGGGAAAGGTGTTGAAGGCAACAGTAGTACTGTATTTATTTCTCAAATTTACTATCTATTCAACAGACCCTTTTAAAAGACACACAGCTATAAAATGCCATTCTTCTGCTATGACAGCATTCTCTACACTCACTGATGATTTTGCCAGGAAAAGAAAACATTCCTGGTACTATTATAGCAAGAAAATGATGGAAAATAGCATCATATTTTGATGTTTAGGTTCATTGTTGATATCAAACAATATTCAGAAACCTTTGCGGCCTTCAAAGTTTACTTGTTCTTCAAATTTTCGTTCTAATCAACAGATTCAGGTAATCCAAGCAGCAGCAGTCAAGCTTCTTAGTGTGAACATTTTAGGCATGCTGCCCCAATCCACATTAAATTGTTCTATTTTCAGTGCTGCATGGCTGCATTTTTTGATAGCATGGAGTGCTATGAAATAAGTTTTTGTGATTTGTGAAGGGCACAGGCAATCAAACACAACTTTTATATCATTATCACTGCATAAAAGCGTATGTTGACTATAACATTCCAGAGCTATAGGGAATGCCGAGTAAAAGAAAAACAATGTTTGATTGTTTACTCACTTCATTTATCCCACATTTATGTGAAATAAATAAAGAAGCTATAAAGGGTCTTCAGTGGTACACCACATTTAACTCTTGCTGTTTAAAAGCTAAAACATAATAGATAAATACCAGAATATTTTTGAGAAATATAAGCTATTCCCTTTCCAGTACAGCCTATAACCCAAAGCACTGCAAGAACATAGGAAAAATTTAAGAATATGTAATTAAGTTTATATGTATTTTTTTGTGCATTTTATTACAGTAAATAAATCTGGCTTCACTTAGGCAAATAACCATTGCTATGTGAATGTTTTGACAAATAACTCCAATTTGTTCTTTAGAGATTTTGTCTATTGCAGTGGGAGGTGGGATTGTTTATCATCCATGTTGGCAACTGTCACAAACTGCCTGGAATCCTGCAAACTCCTTAGTTAAACACATACTTAATTGCAGTTAAGTAACATATAAACTGCACTTGGTTTTAGACAGCAGAGAAAAATGCCTGGTTACTAGGTAAGTATGGCATATGTTTTCAAGTTTGTCATATAGATGATCTTTTACTCTATAAAACTCAATGTTACGGTTAACAGGAGCAATGAATATTTTTGGCCTGTGTATCTTGTCATGAGATACACAGATTTTTTGAGGGGGATTAACAGGCTAACAATTTACGATACACCAGGTGATGCACTGTAACTGCCTATGTTTAAACTCTTACCTGTAGCAAATATGAGCTTTGTTCCCCTCGGAGGAAAAGAGGAGCTACCTACACCACATTATCCTCCTCACTATTAAAAAAAGGAGACTTCATAGCTTAAAAGCTTAGTTTACTGCAGTGTAATTTTTCAGGTGCCTCTCTTTGGTTCATACAATGACTTCTAAAATCAGGTTAACAATAGTTTTAATGAACAACTGTTAGTAAACTCAGACCTGACGATCACTGTTCCATTTCACACTCATATTGCATATGAGTGTGCCACTTCCATATTAAATCCGTGATCATTACTCTCATCAGAGCAGCAATCCATCAAATCGATGTATCACCTAATACAGTGTCCAGTAACTGAAGCTGCAGTTTAACTTGAAAGAAAATCTGCCTGGACAGAATAACCTGCAAAGAGGAAATTCTTTCTCACCTCTGTCAGTTGGTGACTTGGGTTAAACTTAGAATTTACAGACTTTCATCTCCTTTAACGAAATGTTTACCCACTGTAATTGCTTTCTTATTGTTCACATATAGTGCCAATTCTCTCTGGAACCTTGAGTCTCAAGATTTCTCATCGAATCTAGTTTTTGGAGTTTAGTGTTTATTTTCTTTCCTTAAATGTTTAGTTTTCTACTTTTTAATGACATTAAATTTCTCTTCAAATTTAGAAGAAAAGAGAAATGCATTATATACTTCACTCTGCTATTCAATAATTTCTACATAAATATACTGTGTTACAACGTAATTATCTAATCTAAAAATAACATTGCCATCTTGTCTGTCTCCTTTTCAAAGTTTCCTCTACCTTTAGTGATTTTCAATGTAACTTTTTTTTTTTTTTTTAAAGAAACTGCAACCAGGAGATATTATAATAGTGCTAGAAAAGGGTTACTGTATAACATTTTTTCAGTGGTCTGATTCCTGGTATATATTACTTACATATTAGGTTTACTTAAAAAAGCACTATGGCATGTGGTCCAGTTCCTCGCTAATGATACCTAAGCCTTTCTTCTAAGGCATTACAGTTAAAGCCCAGTAACAGGTATGACCAGCTGAACTGGTTTTCTCTCATGAAATACATGTTTAATTCATCCAAATTGGAATTTATTGTCCACATAGGGCTTATTCACCAAGTTTGTAAAATATTTCAGTGAGACCTATCAGTCTTTAGTAGCAAGGAAAGTTGGTTTCTGCAAACTATGATACTTCACTGTGTTCAGAAGAGTAGTAAACCAATTATGTAGTGCTGTTTCTAGTATATAACTTTAGGTCTCTTGGCAACAGCATTAACCTTTTGCCACGCTGAAAAATGCCCATTTCTCCCCACCTTTTGGTTTCTGTATTAGCCCTTTTCTAATTCAATACAGTACTTTACATTTCAGCCAAAACTATTTATTAGCTTTGGAAAGGGACTTTAAATTATGTACTCAGTCTATTATCCACTATTTGATAGACAAGATAGCATGTCTTTCTTAAACAAAGGCATACTAGTTTCTTTTTATCTATCTTTTTATAGATGTTTTCAGAATAAGTTTTATAATTAAAGCTTGCCACCCATATTTTAATAAAAATTCCTTAATCAAGTTATTAACATAATTTACAAGAACTAAATCTTGAAAAGACAATCACAAAGCTGCAATAATGGAGATGGATGCCGCTTAAAGATGTAGATAAAAAAAAAATCACTGTAAAAATATACTGACGCTATAAATCAAGTTCCTACAGTAACAGAAGTTCACCTGAATAAGTGTATGCGTCTTGAGAATTTGGTTCAGATGTCTGGAGATAACATAACCATGTTGCTAAGGTAACAAATGTGGGTTTTTTGATTGGAAGAATAAACAGGCATGTAGAACCAGGATAAAATCTTCAAGTAATATCTTGATGCCATAGGGCTTTTCTAGTTTATATATGTCACTTTGCGTAGATGTTTGATATTTATCTTTCACAGCTGATTACTCCTTTCCTCATTTAGTGATTCCTTTAGAAGCCAATTGTGTAAAATGGAGAAATAACTAAGGATTCAGAAGAAAGAGCAAACTGGACTGTGAAGGCAGTACTACAATCCTGCTCAGCTGCTGCATCCATGAGCAAAGCGCTGAGCATTTTTGTCTGACGCAAAGCAGAGAGTAATTCAGCTCAAAGCAACTCATACATAAGGGACTTTATGTCATTGCATAATTCATTGCATAAATAAAATAAGGTAGCATTACAACCATGAATATTACAAAAAACAACAAAAGGATCGGATTCAATTTTTAAAGTGAATTACATTGAATCTTTCTCCTTTTATGTTTATTTTCTATGAACTGTGATATTTTATTTGCATAAATCTTCCTGAAAATTACATTACAAATTGCGTTATAATGGGAAATCTCAGGGCCCAGAGAAAAGTTAGCTGCCCTCAGCACCCTAAATCACTATCCTAATATTTTGCCAATTAAACGAACTAGACAAGAATTTCAACTACAGAGATCTCACTTCATGTGCTTCGACAATGCAGGACTAGGATCAGAGGACATTATACCGCAGCAGCACTTTTCACTGATGCCTCGTTGTCACGTTTTATTCAGAGAAGGCAGAGCGATGCACTAGATGTTTCCATTTTACTTAAGTGCAGCTGCCCTTTGTCTCTACAATCTTTTTCCTTCACTTCCTTCCTCCTATCCAGTGCCTTCCTCCTCCCAGAGAAAAAAAACATTACATACAGGTTCATAGGAACCTGAACAACTTACAGATTTGAATCAGATATTTATAGTAACAAATTTACCTTTAGCTCTAAGGTTTTGAGGTTTTTATTCCATATAAATCCACTACTTGCACTTCTGGGAAATTACCATCTTTCCATCTACTTTCATGCAATTCAAAGCTATACCTTCTTTGAGAAGCGAGGTCGAAGGCAGAAATACAATTTGCAGTATTTCCATCTGTCTACATGCATCATCACCGTAAAAAAAAGAGTTGCTTATAGTTTAATGAATAGTGTTCAGTGCTTTCCCAGGCTAATGAGCAGCACCTAAGTCATATTTTAATACATGATTTGCTGTCTGAGAAGGAAGCTTCTTTTGGGCCTGGCAGTCGGTAGTAATATGGTAACAGGAGGTGACAGCATGAAATGGGGGTAAAGGAGTGAGATATGATGGAAGTGGCAGTATCCTGTTGAGCTGGAGGAGGATCAGAGCAGGAGTTGTGTGAAGGGCCAACAGGGACACGAAGAACAAATGACTGAATTAATGAGAAGAACTGGGGAATTGGAATGGGAGTTGGAAAGAGGAATGGGGACCTCCGAGATGGGAGGAGTGTTAAGTTTAAGAAGAAAGTACAGAGGTTGTCACATAGGTGGAAAAGGATGGGCGGAACCGAAGTGGAAGATTGATGAACTGGGCATTTTATGTCAGGAGGAGGATAGCAGGGAGTTGATAGCAAGGGGATGTGGAAGTCCTACATACACAAAGGTGAGAGGCTGCCCTTTTGGGATGCAAGAAGAGCTGGGACAGGAGACCTTAGGACTTTCCTATGGTAACTCTAGAGTAATCCTATCTGTGGTTCCTTTTGGCAGTAGACATCATGTACATATCTACCAGGCCTCTCACCTCTTAATTTCACTAACATTTCACCTATTTTTTCACCATCAACTACTTGAGATCTGTTGTACTTATACATAGTACATGAAGCTCTAAAATAAAGCATTTGAAGCTATTGCAGCCATTTTGGTAGCTGAACAAATGCTGTACATAACTGAGTAGAAGAAAACAAAAATATTTAATAATATTTTATAATATTTAATAATATGCCAAGCAACTGGCCACCATACGCTATTCATGCGGAGAGATACAGGTATTCTATCTTAATCCTGACAATTACTGTTGTCATTTGTCATCTTCAATTATCACGTATTCAATAGTTGTTTTCAAGAAAAGAAACAGGGAACAAAACATATC
>VXBO01000374.1:25995-78520 GCA_013400135.1 Rhinoptilus africanus
TTTTTTTCTTTTTATAAATAAGTAAATTGGCAGGCCAGGGCTTATGGTTCACCATCCTGGTCAACTAAGTAATGTTCCGATGCAGTGGACCCTTTTTTACACACAGAACCAATCTAGCATGAAATGCTTTGAAGTCAGTTACTTACAGTACCTGAAAAGGAAGCACTTAAAGTCTACTTATTTATTTATTAAACAGATAGAGGATGATGTACAAGTGAAAATAAATGAGGAATCAGTGAATAAAGCAAGCTAGCAACTAGATTTGGAAGGTTAAATGTCCACATTTTGTATCCAGAAGGTGCATGCACAAACGTGGAAGGAATGTGAGTACTTCATTGTCCTAAAATGAATTGTCACCATTTTATTGTCATCCTTCAATCTTCCTTAAACTCTTTGGGAATCTGTAAATAACAGCAAACTATATTCTGTTCATGCTATTTTAAAGAAAGATTGATGTATACTCTCCTGCTCTAAATACAATGCTGAGATGTCACAAACCTTTGTGGGGCCACAATTTTTAAAAGTAGTATAGAAACAGTGCTGTAATCATTCAAAATTACACTGAACTCTATAGTCCTCTATTACAGTAATTTTTCAATACAACATCCCATCCCTACTTTTAAAGCACAGTTGCACTCAGAAGATCATAACAGGCCTTGGATAATAGAAATAACACTGGTTATTGTAATCCCTCTGACATGAGCTTGCCTAGCAGTAGCCAGAGTATCCTCCTATTAACTTTCCATTATACTTAGTGTCATTTTGCTACTGCCGTGTTATTACTCTCAATATGTCTCACAACAAAAAATAGCATCTGTATTTTACAGTAGGGTATCAAGGAAAAAAAGAATGCCATACTCAAATTGTCCTCCTAAATAGAAAAGGGAGTGTACAGGGGACAGAATGGTCCCACATTAAAATAAATTATTTGAGCACTTTAATTAGGAAGACAACAGGCAAGACATAAACCAATGAATCTTGTGCATAAAAGTGAATTACACAACTGACCCCTTGGATTTTTATCAGCCGGTGGAGTGGTAAAGTAAGTAAAAATGTTTCCTCAAATGCAGACACTGAATTAGTTTTCTTTTTCTTTTATTTTTATCTCCTGCATTTTCAACTACGATAGGTTATAATCTCTATTATTGACTCAGTAGAGTGAATTAGTTTATCACTCCATGTGTCACTCCTACCTACTATGACACAATAAGGCCTTTTTTGTGTGTGTGACGATTTAATGAGTGGAGGTCAGAAGTGCAGCATATGTTTTTCATATTGAAATTCACTTCCTGTAACCCAAAATATTTTTTAAATAGGCGCTCACTGATTGGTGAGTATGTTTCTTAAATAATGCTGATATGCTATGTGTAACAATAAAATTAAGAACAGAAAAAGAAATGAAGGCTAAATCAAATTTTGAGAAAAATGGTATTTTATCAATCTGCAAGGGACTTGGAGTTGCCTGTGAGATTATCCTTTTTTTAAAAATAAAAAAAAGGAACACTGAATGGGAATGCAAGAATTTATCTTCCAAAGTATTTTCATCATCATAAACTAGCAGTTTTCATTAAAATACAGATGGATTGGAAGGTGATAGATGCAGCTTCTTGCTTCTATTTCTCACATTGCATAGTCCTTCCATGTATTTTATCCATATGAAATAGTTGCCTTTTTGCTGGTAATAGTAAGAAACAGTAAACTAGAAATGTAAATTTATTTTGTAGCCTTAGAGGACCATTCAAAAACATTTGGCCAGGACTCATTCAACTCGATTTTTACACAGTTTCCCTACATGGTCACTCCAAGCTACTAGAACATTATTCAGGTACATGCCAACCTCATGCAACATTCATGGATTCACTGGCTTAGGGAACAACACAATTTACACCAGCTGACAAGCAGTTGACAGAAATGGGCATATATTCATATAAAGCCAAACTATGTATAAACCATCTTTACAATTAAAGAGAATACAAATTGAAGATGTACACTTGCTAAAGCTATATTTATTCAGTCGATCTCACACTCTGATGAAAGACTGAGTTATCTATTTAAAATGAGTATGTAACACTCATATTTAAGATGAACATTGTATAATGGATATAAAATACTTTGGTCTTATCTATAAGACACAAGCTCTTTGGGTCAAACCCACGTCCTCCTTTTCACACAGGACTTTGAATATCATAGGTAATAAATAACAACAAATAGCAAAGTTGCCTGGGAAGAGAATTTAGGTAGGATGAATTAAGAAACTTTATATATAAAAAGGAGTGCTACTCTACATGCATAAATGTAAACGTACTTCAATCAGATTCTTCCACCACAGCTTGACTCAGCCAGGGGAAACAGGTAGGAGAGAAACAAATACAGATCCTATATATGTTCAAGTTTTAATTTTCCCTTTCTGCAACTACATAGATAAATACCAAATTTAAATTTGAAAGTTCTTTTGATAACGTACAAGCAACTATGATGATAAATAGCTGTTCTCTAAATCTGAAGCAAAAATGTTAGTTTAAAACAATTCTGCAGACTTGTAAGGATAGACTTAAAAAACCACTTTGTCCAGCTGCAGTCTTCATGAATGCAAGTTTATATATTTGTACACAAATCACATAGGTACACAGTAATAGACTGTTTACACTAGGTACTATGTATTTTTACCTGCAGTTTGCCCAGAGAGGTTGTAGAATCTCCCTCCTTGGAGATATTTCAAAATCCACCTGGACATGGGGCTGATTACCCCAGACCCCGTGGGCCTGCCTGAGCAGGGGGCTGGAAAAGATGAACTCTAGAGGTCATTTCCAACCTCAACCATTCTGTGATTAGGTTAAAATAGCTATATAAACAAATATTACAGTCATTATTAAGATATCCGCTCATATAGCCACAAGATTTAGATAAAAGTGGAGCAGTAACTATAACTTCAGTTGTTTGGTGTTCTCTTGATAAAAATCCAAGATGTATCAAAACCCTAAAGTACATTCAAAACACTGAATGCTATTTGAAGATAGGTTATGGGTACGGATCTGATAAATATTTCCACAAAGAAAGATCTCACAGTTAGGCTGAAAGAAAACTTGATTAAATTACCCATTTACATTATGGCAATTCATTTCACGTTTGCCTGTTGTATTTGTACATTCAGATATATAGCCTCCCCCCTCAAAGTTTATATTAGTCATTACATGATAGCGTATAGTCACTTTGGCATGCAGATATGAAAACTAGAAACTGAAATTGGAAATAAAATATTAAAAACCTGTTTCGTATCTAAATTTCATTGTTCATTATGATAACCTGCTTCAGTATATTCACCTCGTATGTGCCTCCCATCGCTCTCCCACTGTAATTACCTTCACTGTTTATTGCACACAAGCCATTTCTATTGCTAATCCACGCTACCTCTGTATGAGACAAAGGAAACACTGTAGCTGCTATTGATCTATATTTCAGTAAAGTATTTAATGTGATGCCCCAAGGGAAAATATTAGAAAAATATTATGAAGTAGATCAAGAAATTATTACAAATAGAAAGGAAAAAGGGAGTAACAAAAGAAAAAAATCTAGGCTTAGAAAAGGTTAAGAAGATTTTGTTCCTCAAGGATCGGTTTTGGACACATCTTGTAAAACATCCTCACTGTTAAAGAGAATTCTTTATAATAAAAATAAAGAATTTTCTTACAAAATCTGCTGATGAAACAAAGTTGGATGATTTCATCAATGCAGAAAAAGCTCAGGATATTAAAAAAAAAAAAAGAAAGAACTGTGTATCCTTGAGGACCCATCTAACGCAGACAGAATGAAGTTCAGTAGCGCAAAAGCAGCAAGGCTAGAGAATTGGAAACTATTATCAAAAGCATCTGCTGGAGTTGAAAGATCATAAAATAGAAAATGTGAAAGAATAAAATGTTTGGTGCTACATGATTAGGAATGAGATGACCAAATGCAGTCCTAGGACACATCAGTCAGGGAGACTTTATTTAAAGAAGCTCAGTAGACACATAAAAGTATTAGCGTTTTTCAAGTTGTACTCCTCTGTATAATCCACCATATGTATTCAAGGAATAGTACTGCAAACTGAAACTAGATTCAGAGATGAGTTCCCTAAATGATTAAGAAAATGGACTGAATCCTTAGCAAGAGCAAAGATGACCAGACTCTCATTTTTACCCTAGCAAAACCAAAGTCAAATGCAAAAGGTTCACTTTGACGGCAATCTGAAATCCCACAGTAGAAACTCAAACCGCAACTGGGTTTCGGAGAAGAAAAGTTCAGGAGACACTTTTTTACAGTTTCATTCTTGTAACAGAATTTTTCTGTCTCCACGTATGGAAGTGAAAAGTAATTGCCTTTGAGGAACAGACTTGCAGATATGGAATATATAACTGAAGAGAGCTTTGTTAGACGTTTACATCAGCTAGCAAATGAAATAATTTCCATAGCCTATCTGTAAACCAAGAACTTAGGAGACCTTATTTTTCTTCTTATTTTTCACTTTACACTTTCTTGACTGTGTTGTTTTTATAACACATCAAAGATCCCTCTTTACAATTACAGCAACAAAGAAGCCCATCACCATATCAGCTTATTACACCCAATTATAGAACCTGAGCTGCTTTGTTAAGGTATTCATTAACCTTTTCATAACTTATTATAAGAAATCTAATCAAATAGAGGTGGTAGGGTGCATTCTGAAATGAGAACAGTTGTCATGTACAGTAAATTTTAATACATTGACTTTTCTTAAATTAGCTAGTTTTATTAAATTGAATGAGGTGAATTTCTTTTAATCAGCACTAGCTGTACAAAACAGGAACTATTCTGCACTGTAAAAATAATATATATTGTCTGAAATGAGTGTTACAGACTATTTTGACTTTTATTCAAATTAAAGGTGTAGCATATATTAAATTTATTCTTTTTAATTTTGTGCCAGGTGAATTTGCATTCTTAAAGGAATTGCATAAGCAATTATAAATAGACCTAATTCATTCTTTAGTATTTATCATTCCAGAAGTACATTACATGCTTAAAAATAAGTAGAGACTGAAATGGCAGACAGTTTATGGAGCAATTTTACCAAAACAATCAGTAGGTACCTTACGGTACGATTTCAGTAAAGAGCCCCTGTGAGAGTAGATACAAGCTGAGGCCAACTGGTAGGGGAAATGTTGCACTGTCTGAGGCTGATAAACACAGAAAAATCTTCCTGTGAAAGTCCATCTGGTTAAAAACGTGGAAGAAAGAGCTCTTGGAGAAGGATAGTTGAATACAACAACTAATTAGATCAGTCTCCTGAAATATGCAACTTCTGGGGTCTAGTCCCTTTTCTAATGAAAATTTAAATATTCTGAATGAAATGAAACAGTTTCAGAAGAAAAGACTAAGAGAGACCTCAGAACACTTTATAGGCTGCCACTTCCGAAATATACTTGGGATAAGAAAGGAATTACTTTGAACCTCTGTTCAGAAAGACATTGAGCAAATTTGGGCCTATGTCTGCTGTTTCTAAGAGGTGTATCATAACTGCCAGAAAGTACTTTGCAAATGTAAATCCTTATTGTGAATCTAGCCTTTTGCTTATATTTAGAAAGCCAGAAAATCAACATGGCTCCCCTTTGATCTCCTTCCTCCCACCCCACCATCATTTGTCCAAATACTCTATTGCATATCTGAAATTTTCTTTCCTAAAACACACTTAACTTCAACTTGAACTATTTTAGATAATTTATTGTTTGAAACAGCATTACAATTTCAAATATCTTTTCAAGACCACTTTTATCTCATCCTCCCAAATCTCTAACATATCTCCAGTACCTCATTCCTAGGTGCGGGAGGACTCAAATGGAGGCAGACTTTTGGAACACATTTTTTGGGTGTAATCTGAAATGACAAGATGCGTATTTCAGCCACAATACAGTTGTTTTTTTCACAAACATTTTCTGTTCTATCTGCATTCTTCCTGTTCCTTTTGTAGTTAGCACTTTTTGAGAGGGATTTATTGATTTCAACAATACAGAATTTGGCTGATGTTCACACGTTGTTCTCAATGCTATTTGGAAGTTGCTAGGTGATACTTAGAAACCTTATGCAACTGTGTTCTGTTGCACAGTACCAAATTGGTTTGAAAATATTTACAATTGTGCATAAAATTCTTCATCAGATTACAATTTTTAAGCACTGTTAACATTCATCATTTAAGCTTGTGGACTGACAATGGGGTGTCTACTTTTTGAAGCTCACTGCTATACAGTCAGCAAGACTCACTGTAAATACACAATTTTTTTAGATTACGATACCATTGATAAAAATCACAATTAATGCTGTACTTGCCCTGTTGCCTAGATATAAGATGGTAAATGTAGAGCTTTATGAAACATATAACATTTATTTGCCATAAGTTTGGCAAGTTGGTTTCTACCTCCTCTTATAGCAAATCCTTATAACCTGTCTCAATGATAACAGCCAGTTAATCATCACTAATTATTCAAAGGATTATTTCACATGCATAATTACAGTTTTTGGTTCACCAATTCCATGTAAAATATTGGCCTATAAAAGCTCCTGTTAGCCTGACCTTGCTGTAAAATACATTATTAAATGACCAAAGCTATTAGTAAAGAGAACTAAAGGCCAATGTGTGAAGGACAGAAGCAACTACCTTCACATTTAAATATCTCTGTTACTAGATAAAAGTGTATAAGAAGCCAAGCCAATTAACCGATTACATCCTGATTTTTACCTGCAATTTTCTCGGGTAACTGAGTAGTAGAAATTTTGGACTTGAATGAACATAAACTTGAATAAAATTATAGAATTTCATTCAAAAGAAAAAAATTGTGGAAACAAACAATAAATTGTAAATTGTTTTTGTACAATGTCATTCCAAGTCCTGAAGTTAATAAAAGATGGTCTGAACTAACAGACTACTGAAAAATTCAGAGGTATAGGTGCCTGTTTAAAAGCTAGGAAGTGAAAGCGAGCAACAGAAATTAAAGCAAAATATCACTGTTCTAATTGTAAATATAATATACATCTATTAGACATTGATTAAGTAAAACTCTCTCTCTCATAAAAGTCTCTGTTCTATTTTGATTACTTCTGGAGGATGACTCTGAGATGAATACGCATCAGCTAAGCTAAGACCTGAAAATGGGACCACATGAGGGATTCACATTGTGATCTCAGAAGTTCTTGGATTTAAAATCTGATCTCTGGTCTTCATCTAAGTCAGCTGTGGCCAGATATCAAAGGTCTTAAAAAGAAAACTGTTTTCTGGACTTTTCATAGGATAGGTAATTTACACTGGTGCAGAAAAGTACATCTCCTGGAAAGAACCAGCTACCCTAGCAAAACACGCTACCTGGAAGAAGAAAATGTTTTTGAAACACTATCGCAGATTAATCATGTGATCCTTAAAATCCTCCCCTCCAGGATGAGGTTAATCCATATGCACAGAAACGTATTTCTTTTCTTCTCACAGCATTATATTTGGGTATCTGTTTAAATACACTGACCATCAACATCTGATAAACATCACATAAAAAAAAATTCCGATATTAATTAAAGTGTCAAATATATTTATTTTATCATAGTGTTCCTTCCTATTTTTAAGTATTTCCTATGCACATTAAGGTTTCCTATGCACTTAGAGACTTGAGGGTGCAAAATAACCTGGATGATGGAACAGAGTGCACTCAGTAACTTTGCAGGCAATACAAATTGGGGATAAAATAGTCAATATGCAGGGCTGATATTCAGATGTACCTCAACAGGCTGGAAGGTGGGCTGATGTGGACCTCATGAAGTTCAGCAAAGAAAAATGTGAAGTCCTGTGTCTTGTATGGAAGAATCCCAACAAGTACAGATGCAGGGCCAGGTGGAGACAAAGCAACTTTGCAGAAAAGACCTGAGGGTGCTGGTGGAGAGCCATCAGTGTGCCCCTGAGGCAAAAAAGTGCCACCTGCATTCCGGTCTGAATCAGCAAGAATGCAGCCAAAAGCCTGAGGACCGATCTTTCTCCTCTTGTGAGCCCACGTTTCAGGTGCTGTGTCTTGTTTTGTGTCTCCCAGTGCAAAAAAGACATAGGAATATTGGAATGAGGTCTTGCAAAGGGCCACAAAGATGGTGAGCTGGATAGAGCATATGGCACATGAGGAGAGGACAAGAGCTGTCCTTGTTCACCTTGGAGAAAAGAGGTGAAGGAGAGACCTTGTTCCCATTTGCAACTACGTAGTGGGAGGATGTAGAAGAGGTGGAATTAGACGCTAGATACAGCCAGGACAAGAGGCAACAAACAGGTCGGGGTGTGAGAAATTTTCACCAAATCTAAGAAATAAATCTTTTCACAAAGAAGGTAGCCTGATATTTGAACAGGGGTTCAGAGAAGTTGTAGAATCTCTATTCTTGGAGTTATTCAAAACAAACATACGAGGTTCTGAACCAACACAGAAACCAACTGAACCCTGCCTTGAGTAAAAGTTAGAACAAGAGATAACAAAGGGTCTCTCCTGAACTGTCTGTGAGTATTTTGGGAACTGGTGCAAATCATCGCACCATTTTAATAATCTACTGTATGGGCAGATCTTTCCACCCTAAAGGCTTTTCTTCTTGTAATTCACTAGCATGTAATTCTTCCATTAATAAAACTTTTGCTCACTGTAAATTCCAGGAGTGCTACTAAGCTGGTAACAAGAACGTGTCAACAGCTTTCTAAATTTGGCTACTAAAATGTAGCAACATTTGTTAATAACAGTCTCCAAAATTTGCAGCAGATGCTCAAATGTTCATTCGTTTTGAACAATGCACTTATCATTCATCTACAATCAAGAACAATTAGAACTATCCTGGACCAGTGCAAGCGTAAAATGTAAGAACCTAGGAAAGCTTACCATGACATTTCTACCAGCAAGCCGTCCCTCAATGTGTTTCACTATGTACAGTTCTGGTTTTGGTGCTGTGTTACTGCTTACTAGGATTCAGGTTTTTATACAGATTTAAGCAGTCTTGAACATTATATAAATGAATTGAAAGAAAGAAAAATAGGAAGAGCACGAAAAAGAAAAGAACATCTGAAACATAAGCCTGATGCATAACCCCAAAATGAATCAAAACAGTATAAAAGACAGGATAATCTCGGGAAGCAATGAGGAAAAAAAATGTTTACATAGGTATGGTTTGTAATCATTTTGATTTTACATGTAGTTCTGTTACTTCAAACACAGAGCCTCTAGGCAAAAAAAAGCATTCCACAAAGCATCCTTTTCTTCCCTTGTTCTCCCAATGAAGAGACAAACTCTTTTGACTACATCCTCCACTGAACAAATGTTCTGCGGTGTTCAACACCATCAAAAAGAAAATGAAAAACAAAGGTGAAATCCTTTCTTTTTAATGCATTTGAGCTGCAGCTTTGCTTGTGGAAGTTGTCAATTTTCCTCCATCTCACAGTGTTGTCTACCTATTGCTGACCTATCATTCCCTCACATCCAAAAACTGCATTTCCAGTCCCTGGTGTTTTATAGTACTCCTCACCATCTTGCTCTCTTCTATAAAATACAAAATTCACAGTGATCTCACGTGCAGAAGGGAAACAGTTCAGTGCTCTCAATTCTTCTTACATGAAATATTGCAAATTTTTGACTCAAATAGTTGAAAAATTGAAAGGAGAAATATTTCTACACAGATCAAGTTGTTTCTTAAAGAAATGCATCAAATTGAATTAAAAAATGCTAAATAATGCAAAACCTGCCAGGTGACAGCTCAATAAATAAGAAATTATTCGAAAACAGCAAGGGTTTCTTGTGTGGTTTTTTTTTTTTTGCTTTTTTTTTTTAAAAATTAAACTAGGAAAGCAAACACTTGGAGAGACTTAGGGATGATATTTTACAACAGGAAAGTCACAAGAAAGTTATAATCTACAGTTTTCCTTTGTGGATAAAAACTGCACTGAGTGGTGGTGCATGGACAGTTCAAAAGACTGTATTTGAATACATTTCTGAAATTAATAAATTAATATCTGCAACAAACACCTGACTGTACACCCTGTAAGAATTCTTACACAGCTGTATAATCCAAGTTGAATTTGGAGTCTGTCATGAAAATTAGTCCTGCATTCACAAGGTAATTCAGAGATAAAAACACCCTATCAAAGACATATATAATGAGTTAGTTCCATATATCCAATCAATATTCATATCTGTTCAGCACAAAGGTAGAACTTAAGTGTTTTCAGCATCACAAATGATCTCCCACCAGCTATGTTAGGTCTTGTACAGCGAACGCACTCCAGGAAAACAAGTAGTTTATTTAAAAAATTCTCTCTTCCCACAAAATAAAAAGCTAAATTCTTTGCAGTAAATTATTTTGTTCTGTTTTCCTAATCAAACATCTCTGAATGCATCACACAAAATTTAGTTCGACCCATAGCTTAGGTAAAGCGCAGGCTACTAACGCAGTACTGCAAGAAGCAAGCTGCACCGGCAGACCTTGGTGAAAGGGGTTTTGTCTTAAACGATCAGATATTTAGAATTCAGCAACTGGTAGATGATCTCAAGGCAGAGCCAGCAGTGCACAGTGATGGTTTTACTTTTGTGATAACTGACAAAAGTTAAGCAGAAGCTGAAGAGATACATAGGCAGCACAGTCTGAACATAAATGAGTATGGTAGCAGCTTTTAATTTTTAACCATATTAACCTAAAGCATCAATGGAAAGTTGAAACTTATGTATGTTGTCATGGATGACAGAATACATCAAATGTGCTATTTTAAGAGGCTAAGGAAGCCAAGAACGAGAAAGCTACCAGCCAAGCTACAAGCCAAGAAAGAGAGAGCTACCTCCAGTGCTTAGAAATAAAACAGAAAGGCCAAGGGTGCAGAGCAATTGTATCACTTGCCCAGCATCTTCAGGAGAGGATGGTTTATCATCAGGAGCAACTGCCTAGTTGGAGGGCTGGGACTTTCTCCTGACAAGTGCCAGGGTGCTCTGCCACACTGCACATGGGTATATGACTAACTTAGTTTTCTGGCAATAGACAGCAAACACCTGTTCAAGGCAATATGCTCAAGGAGCGGATTTAAAATCTCCACTTCCTGATTTTGGTAAAGATTCCAAACACCTATCAGGCCCTGCTGGGACTGAAGAATTCATCCCACAGAACAGACTATTGCTGGCGTTGGAGGGAGAGAAAAAAGCCCAAAGGAACCCTTGAGTATATAGCTTCTCACTTAGTTTCACTAATGAATTGCTACTTTGAAAATAGCAGAATACAAACTTGTTAGAATAGATTTTTTTTTCCTGTATTTTCAATTTAAACATCATTATTTTTATTTGAAAGTAAACTTTTAAGTAGTCTTGCATTTGGTAGACTTACATGAAAAACACTAATTAGTTTTATCTAGCTGCTTTTCTGAAAATTGGAAGAGTAAGAACTGAAACAGAATCAAATAAAATGGAATCATTTACCCAGCTCTGTCTACATGATCTGCAGTCATCAGTCTTTCTGCATCCACCTTTTAACGTTCATATATGCACATTTTAAGTATGCTCTCAAGCAGAATTTTACTCAACAGAAGACACTGGGAGATGTAGGAGAGAAAAGTCATCATTCTGTTCTGTTCCTGCTTTTCCTTTTGAAGAAGATAAGAAATCCATCATCATTATCTAGGGGAATCAACTGTCCACAGGAACAGACGTGGCAGTTACTTTATGCAGCAACATAAAGATAAGAAGCCCCTTTAATTCCATCCATGAACTACTGAAGCATGTTTGAGTGCTGTTACACTACATATTGCTGTTTGGAACTTAAACAAAACAATTATTTCATCACCTTTTGAATTTTGTTCTTTGTTTTAGGGAAGATGAGAATTTAGTTCTCTCTTTTTAACAAGCTGAAGCTATTTTGAAAAAAGGCATACTACAATAATACTGGATAATCCTAGTGCTGATGTATAGGTATATAGCAGATGGGGTAGAGTGTTCATAAGCTTTATTACTTTTTCTTTGTATTTGCTTAAAGCATATTTGTGAATTCATAAAAATAATTCCTCTGGCTAAATGCACTTTTTAATTAGCTGATGTTCAGTGATACAGAGAAATGTAATATCTGTGACAAGACTGGTATCCAATTGCTCATGTAACTCAATATCTGCATTGTTGCTAGGGAATATGTTCACATCTCACCTGTTTTTCACCAAACTAAGACTATTCCTAATCCTAATATTAAGGCTACCATGTACTTCAGATGACAACAGGTTTATTAGCAGTTTAACTATTTATAGACAAACCATACAGAAGTCTGTGACAATTAACCTTAAAGCTAAAATAAGTTATAAAAGCAGCCTAGTCTGAATTTTAGAGTGCTCCGTAGAAATTTCTTTCATGTTAAATAGCTACTCCTCTAATGTAAGCAACATCTCATAAATAGTCAGATTGTACAGTGAAAACATTCAAGAACTGCTTAGTCGACTGCTGTAAGATTTTTACATGGAATTTGGAGATTTTTTTTTTTCATTCTGCAAAATGGCTGTTTGCTGTGTACTGTTAACCTGTCTCAGCAGGCTCAGAGCAGAGATTTGACACATGCTCATAACCAGATCTTACTAGACTGAGAATAACCTGCAGTGCTTAATTATTTTTGCAAATCTGACCATGTATTTATTTAGAGAAATACACAGGAGTTGACCTCCTCAGAACACTGAGCATTCTGATGGAGCTCTGCAGAAAATGCATACTCACACGATGCTAGAATTTTTAGTCTGGGAAGAAAATTGCCATTCAGGGAAGTTTCCTTTAAAGAAAAAGGTCTGAAAGTGAGAACTTATGAAATAAGTGGGTGGGGTTTTTTTTTCCTACTGAGTGTCTTCTAATTCTTGTTGTTTCACCTTTTTTTTCAGAAGCCATGCAGATTGCTAGCAACATTTTGTATATGAGTAACAAAAAAACAAACCCCGCAGAATAATTTAAAACTGAAGAAGCCTCTGCGGAAGTAAGTAGTTATCTCAACTGAATTATTTCATGCAAAGGTAATAAATCTATTCAGTAAGCAAACAGAAGAAAAATAAAACAATAAATGAGCCATGAGCACACGAAGCAATAAAAATTTAGCAGAAGTGCCATCTAAGGCAGCAAAACAACTAATCACAGCAAACAAAAAAACCCCACTATTAGGAGAATTTTGGCTGCTAATGGGTGTAAAGAATGTTTAGGCTTGCTATGCAGAGAGTCATTTTGCTGGTGATGCACAACAAAGATGGAATTCTGAATACTGTATGAAGTTTTCAAATGCTGTTTGAGAAATGATGCTCTGTATTTTTATTTTCACAGAGTGTCCCATGTGTAACAAATATATAAACAATTGAATATGCAACTTCTACATACAATTGGCATGAGTGGCATGATAATCCCACACACTGCAACAGATTATGGAAAGTACATTAGGAGAGGGAAGTAAGTTATCCGCAATGTGTTCTAGCAAAAACAACAGGAAAAAGCAAATAGTAGTACTAGTGCCATCAGTGGTAAAGTAGCAGTAAATATTAAATTCGTGCCCTGGACAATGAAACAGCAGCAATTTCACTTTTGCTCCAAAATGGTTCTTTCAGGTATTTACATTGCAGCAGCACACAAACTACCTGCTGAAATGTTTAAGGCTGATAGCATACAGCTAAAGATAAGCATTAGTCTTGACTGAATTACATGTTGATCATTAGTGTAAATCAAGCTCCAATTTTTATTCTTTCGATGGACCTTTAAAATGCAATAATATATAAAGGTGGTTGAGTCTAATGCACTGAGACGATCTAGATTCCTCACCTGCTTTCTGGAAGAGAGTTACTAAAAACCTACTAGATGCTTGCACTTTGAATGATACACTGAAAATCAAGTTAATATTGGCTGTAATAAAAATATTTCTTAGAAATATATTCCATTAGTCTGAGAATGAGAGCTTTTCCTTCTTCCACTTTATAGAGGCCTTACTATATGGACTGAGATTTTCTAGTGAAAGTAAGAGTTATTATATATTCTTGGCAATAGACCAAGGTCACTGAAAGCAAAACAATAATGTGATGACAACATGACAAAGGTAGTTTTTTCCTGCTAAAAATTGAACAGCAAGATTTCCTATTTTCTGACAAAAAAGCTACAACACGATTCCTTATTCTACTACGTGAAACAGGGCAAGACTGATACCAAACAGCTGAATCTGCTCCTGGCATTCACATTCAAAAACCAAACAAATAATTTGATAACATTAGGAGAATGCCAAACCATGAACATTTATGAACAAAGGGACTGAGAGTTGACCAGAGCATCTAAGTCTCCATTTAAGAAAAAACAATAAAATTGAAAGAGTTTAAATCTGGCAGCAAAGTATAATCTAGCAAGAAATACATGAGGGACAAATGTGACCTGGAAATAAGGCACATATTTTAAGGATAATTTATCTTTGGAATAAAACACCATAGGATATCACCACCCCTCTCCCACCACCACCATCCCACCATCTTNCAAATCAGAATCAGATGGATGATGTTCTCAGTAATATCATTAGAAAAATAATATACAAGGGCACTTGTGTAAAATGCAATGGCCTGTGCTGAACAGAATGCTAAAGTAGATTATCTCATGGCCCTATTGTGTGTCAAACTGAAAACTCACTCTTAAATGAACAAGGGAAAAATCTTTTCCTGATCTCACACGATATTAACATGTTACGCTATTTCACTTAGCAAGATTCAGTTATTTGAATTTTGAGTGACACTCTCCTACAACACATACACAGCTTTACAATCAATAGCTAACATAATGAAAGGACAAATATTGCATTCAGGACAGAGCTGTTCTGATCCCAGGGCTCCCGTTGTCACATGAGGCAGAACCGGAAAGCAAATACGCAGTATTGATAGATTGGTGCCCTGAAATAAGTATTATGCCACCTAAAAATCATGTAAATGCTTAATATTGAGTGTCTGTATTCTGCTGTATGTTATATAAGAACATCTCACAGCTAAATTAAGTAGCTGTTGACTCTTTAAATGCTTCAAAAATCCATTTGACTTTAAACTGTTTCATGTCTCACAGCAGCTCCTTTGCTTTATTTGTTTTGGGCTATGGGTTGGGGATTTTTAGTGGTGGGGGTTTAAGATTTTGTTCTGTTCGGTTTTGCAAAGATGTTTGTTGAAAATGCTCTATTGTTGCCATTGATGAAGCATCCTCTCAATTTCATTAAAAATTAAATAAAGACCCAAGGGGTTGAAGGAAAATGGATTTTTCATTTTTCTCCCTTTTGCTCTTGAGAATGATTTATGAAGTACAAGTGCATTCATAAACCAGATACTATACCCTGGAGAAAATAAACTAGATATTATTCAATTGTTAGTGGTTCATATTATAAATGGCGACCACCAATTTTACATTGTTTGTTGAAATAATTTTTAATCACATAACTCTCACTCAAACCATGAAAAATTGGATTGAAAAATGCCCCATCTATCATACAGATCAAGACGTAAACTCACGTGTGTCTCTTCCATAGTTAAACCCAAAATTATACTGTCATGTTTTATTCCATTCATTAAAAGCTATGAACACATTGAGATAGTATGTTATAATAGTTGGTCATTTGCTTGGCTGCCAGATTTAAGAAGCACACATAAATGCGTACCATTAGGTAAGACTCACTGCAGGATTTCAGCCTTCGCGCAATCTAGACTGTATTGTCAGTACTATCCCACAGCTTTCAACTTCCACCTGCCTTCAACAACCTTTCTTTCCCCTGCAGGTCTAGTTTACCTGAATGGGACATTGGCACACGAAATAATGGCATGAGAGATCCCAAATGTGCTTCTCGTACCTGGTAGGGATCTCCCCATAACGGGGCAGGGTGTATGCATCACTTCATTCAAGCAGGATTTCGGACACTTGATATCAAGATCAAGCCTTGTAAAACTGGCTGTGCTGTTTTCCCAGTTATATGCACTTTTCCAGTTGTCCTCCAGAAATCTGTAATGCCCACATTCTTTTGTATGATCCATGAATCATCTATGAAGTAAATGTGAAGGAAAGGATAAAGATAGATCCTTAGACTTGCCTAAATTGCATTTGTCAGCAAAACTGACACTGGCAGAACGACACTTCGGCTATATCTATGGGGAGGGAGCAGAACTACCCTGTGTGATGCACAGGCACAGATGAGCTGATGTAAAATGAACCTGCACCCATGAAATATTCTCCAAGTCACCGAAGTACTTGACAAAAAGACCAGTTCTCTCTCAAACCCCCTGTCACTGTATAATTTCAGACATGATCTGCACATTAGTTAATATTTATAAGCCATCCCCAAAAGAAGATAATAGATACTGCCACTTCATAACCATAGTAATTTAAAAAGACATTAAATGCGGCTTTTGTTGTTGCTGTTGTCAAACGTGCAGTGAAGTTAACAGAAATCTGGTTTTTTTAAAGGATTTCAGTTTAATAAACACAAATGAAAATATAGTTTAAATTATTTTAGAAAAATGGTTTAAAGCTTAATGAGAGCCTATATTATCTTATAGTGCTTGACTTGTTCTGTGTTGCCACTTCAGATAATACTACCACCAGATAGCAGCTACACATGTATTTAAAGTGCAATAAATAGTCACTGCCAGTAGTATTGCAAGGAACTGCATGGAAACACCACCTCTGCAGCACTTCTTTTTCACTCATTCCCAGCTGCAGAGCTAAAGCTACTGCAGGAAAGCTTTCAAACAGTTCCCATTTATTGCAGCTTTGTTAGAGAACATAATTACCCTATACCAGGCCTTTGTAAGGGCATATCTGAAGTTTAATTAATAATGAGAGAAAGAGTGCATTAAGGGCTCCATTTTAGGAGACAAAGTGATCTGAGCCCCATCATGTAAGTATTTGCTGGCTCCAGGAGCATGTGCAACGCATCCAGAAGGGAAAAATGACTAGATTCAACAAAGCTGCCTAACCTCACCACGGTTAGAGGTATTCCCACCTTCACAACATTGGGGGTTCACTGAGCTAAAGGAAGATGACACCTCTCAGTAACTACTGTTTGGTCTTGTTGTTTGGCAAACTCCAGAAGCTCTGGCACATGTGAGAAGCAGGCATTTATTTAACGTAAAGGTCTGAGGATACCTACTTTGTCACACCAGGGAGGCAGTTGAAATGCAATACAATTAGCTGTCTAGAGAAGTCATGTTCCAGACAGGAGCAGAAATACCAGCAAGAGCCTCTTTTCTCCTATTAACAAGACAAGTCCACTGAGAACCAATCAACCCTGCCACTGCAGAGCCTGTGTGAGGATTGTTCTGCACTAATAGACTGGAAGAAAGTAAATAATGACTTTTTAGTATTCTGAAAGCTCTCTCTGACTCACAGAGGGCTCTAATAGCATAGTTACACATTTAAAAATAATATTCACGTTTCAGTAACACGAAATGCTGGGAATGATTCATAGAGTAGGTTTCAAAGCATTCCCATCCCCCACCACATCACAAAATAGCAAGAAGCTGTTACAGAAAATGCTCTTTGCTTTACAAACACGATAGCTTTTGTTTAGTGCCTCACCAGTTGGCCTTTAAACAATTACTGAAATAGCATTTTTAAACTGAGCACTAAATTCAGCTCAGTATTGTAAGAAAGGCAATGAATTTGAGGAGGATGCAAATCACAAATTCAGCGTGCATATTTTTCTTCCTCAGCAGAAGCCTAGAACAACCCTAGGCAAAAGCGAAGTGGCTGTTTGCACATGAATGGAGCAAGGATGCACCTCTGCAATGTCCGTCTTATTTAGACCTCTTGAGAGCATCAAATTCGAACATCGGTTTGCCACTGATCATTCTGCTGAACTTCTGTGGCATGCCAGACATAGAAAAAGGCACACACATTATACAAGAAAGATAGAAAGAAAACACATTTTAAGTAACAGGAACGTGGGTAAAGTGTTGCATATATGTCAATATGGAATAATCTTAGTCTATTTGTAACTGCAAATTTGGTAGTGTTCCAGGAATTAAAATTGGGCCCAAGAAGAAAAGACTAAGGCTACTGTACTACAAGAAAGGGGCAAAGCAATACTTGACTGAAAACTAGCTAAAAACTTCCACGACCAAATACAGTGTATTCTTAAAGTGGAAGACAAGTGAGTCCAGGTGGAATAGCCACACAGGCACACTAAGGTACGACGCAGGCCAATATCACTAGTAGATTCATAGTATTTGTAACAGACATTATTTGTAAATACTTTAGAGCAACTGCTGTATCTAAACCCTGTCTACGTATATTATAACTGTATATCATTCAATAATGATACCATGTGTGTTATTTCATGTGGTTTTTTTCTCAAACTGTGCTCACATTTTCACATAATATCAAAAACCTTGTCTAGAGTTGATTTTCTAAAATAAGCAGACAAACAGACATTCATCATACCACACAAAACAATGAAGTTTATCAAGACTAGTATATTTGGATTAAGCGTGCAACAATTCATTCTTGTGCACAACTGGGCAACAATACATTCCTTTGAAAAAGAATGGGTTATTCTAAACAGAATATGTCCTTTTCTGTCAGCCTACACTTGACTTCCCCCTAGGGTTTAATTCTCCCAACAGCTTTCCACTGAGCTAATTTGTTCTTTCTGGTGGAAGCATCTTTGAGAAGTATTTCTGAAATGGCACAGGAGTGATCTTCAGGTATGATACTGTAGTTGAACAGTCATTTCAGCTGACTACTAAAATAGGGCACTACACAATAAAAATTTGGCTCTGCAATTCCAGAAGGCCTCATCATGGAGGAATAAACAGGAAAATAGTTCTTTCTCAGGAAAGAACTACTTTCTTCAATGAACAACCACTGCAGTTCAGCAGAAAACTGAGAAGAGGGTCTGTACCTTAAATCATCTAATTGATCACAGTACATACAGATGTGGGCTAAAGCTGCCTTCTGAAAAATCCACCTAATACTCACTTTTATTTAAGGCACGTTATTGATAGATACTTTCTCCAAACTGTTAGGATAATATTGAGTGGGAAAAAATAGCAGTAAAAATGCAGTAATCCAGAAAAGACAGCTTTCTTCAGATTTGCACAGTCAAAGGATGACATTCCAATAGGGAGATACAGAAAACAGTCATTTACAGCCACAGTCCATACGCTCCTTCCTGCATCCTCCTCTCTTTCTATCAGATTCATACATTATATTAATTTGGCATTAGACTAGTACTCCTTAAAAGCTGGCTTTCAGCCTGGATTTTGTTGGTAATTAAACCACTACATTGTTCAGATTTATATAAGCCAAACTAGACATAAATGAAAACAAAACAAATACAAGAAAAACAATAAATCCCATTAATTTTGTAACTCAAAATATAATTGCACAATGGCTATTAAAATATTCCACACCTCTTCTGTAAGAGATAGCATGCAATACATCACCGCCTATTTCAGACATGCAGGAAGCCAACAAAGCTACAAGGGATGTGGTGTGATTACTCAATAACTTAATTAACTTATTTAGAAACTACAAAGAGACAAATTATGGAATGCATAATATCACGTACTTCAAAATAGGTTCTATTTTTCTCACAATGTTATTAAAAGCTTTAAACACATTTTTTAAAAAAAAATATTTAAAGACAACTACTTGGAATAAGTAGCAATTTGATGTGTAGGCATTTTGTGTCACCCAGCTAAATACGTAGCACAGATAACGAACAAGACAAACAGGAGAGGGTTAGCTGTGTCTGCTGACATCCATCTCTCTTCTCCTCCCCAAACCAAGGAAATCCCTACAGGGGGAAAACTTCATTCTTCATTAAGAATGTCTTCATTAGAAACCATGTGAATCAGGAGCTACTGCAGCATTTGTTACCATCCATACCCAGACAGTGTGGTATCATCTTAACCCATGTTAGTACCCTTCTAATTAGTCCAGCTTTGTAACTCATCTGCAAAGTTTTGTTCCTCAGATTGCCTCAGAATCTAATGAGGGCTGTCATCCCTCTGCTAACCAACACTAATCACCCGTTAACAAGGTGTCTACTTGGGGCACCCTTAATAGATGGTACAGGTTTCACTCAAGTTTCCTAAGCTGAGATCAGAGGTGAGCTGCTCCACAGCTAGCAAGCGTGCCTTCGGAGGGACAAAATGCTTTCATAAGCCTTCCAATGCAAAACCCCATCAGGTTCTATATAATAGCCATTTTCTAAATGGTAGTTACACAGCATAATGAACCATGCTGCACCAAATTCAAATATATACTCAAATACGTCATTTGGTTTTCTTTCTTTCTAAAAGGAATGTTAAAAAGTAGATATGGGATCCAATGAGCGAGTATGCCCTAACGGAGCAGCCTCCATGTATTAAGAAATGATATCATGACAGTACAAAGAATTATCATAGCACTGAAGCATCACATTCAAAATATTATGAACAGCACTGGTTGTTACCTTCTAAGCAATAGCTTAAAATTATTTGTGTGTTGACAAAGTAATGACTGTTCAATGTGGTCTGTGAGCGGGAAGAGAAGCCTTCGGCAGCAGTGTAACGTGTCTCTGCATGCGACAGCCCCAGCTGCTCTCTTCACACCTCATTCCCAACGTGCAAGCAAAGAGGTAGGAGCGGCACAGCGATAGCGGGGCACACGGTGCCTGCCAGCCTCATCAAGCAGGTTGGTGCCTTGGAACTTGCTGTTCATTTGGAAATTAGCTGTCACACCCGCAGATAACTGAGCAAAGATATCCTTGTTAATGTGATCTTCACCAAAATGCTGCACAACAGAGTGTTGCTAACACATACCAAGTGCAAGGGGACAAATTCCCAATCACACTGGGTCTAAGGGCTGGATCACACCCTAAATATCTGCATTAGGAGATACATACTAGAAGATATTTATTATGTTTTAAAGACAGATGTGCACATGCAGGATAAATAAAAGCATCTAAATGATTTGAGAATTACAAGATCATTTTATTTATACTATTTTGTTTGCAATAATAATTTTGAAGTATTTTTAAGTTCTAGTTTTAAGACATAGGATACAAAATTCAGTGACCTAGGAGGCCCACAACATATATTTTAAGTACTACAGTAAATGTACAGGAGGTTGAAAACCATACAGTTGATCTCTTTCACAAATAGCTTATTATCCAACAAGTTAGGAGAGAGATTCAATAATGGAGTACATGAATGTGTAAGGAGGATTAGTGATAACTCTGAGGAATGCTCCAAAGAGTAGGAGCAGAAAATAGTAATGGGAAAAGAGGCAAAGCTAAAAGGTGAAAACCTAATTGGGGAAAATATGCAAAGGGTAAAGCAGGGTAGATTAAACAAGCTAGGAGATAAAGACAAATTATATCAGGACTTCGGAAGATGCTCTGACTGCTGGGATCAGATGCAGTAATTCGGTGCAGAATCACTTCAAGAGAAAAACTAATAATGTCTGGAGTTGTGGGAATGGAAGATTTCTCATCAGATCTCTACAAAACAATTACCAAGGAAGGTGAAGGACAGTAGAAGAATAAAGAAAAGACAGAATTTAACTTTATTATAGAAAGAAAACTGTAACGTTCAGGTAAAAATGGATAGGAAAAAAAAGCAGGTAATATGTGAAGTCTGGAATGGAAAAGCACAGCCATCAGTGGAAGTAAAGAAAAAGGTAATTGAAAAATTCAGAGAAAGCATGAAGAGAAGCCCAATTTTGAAAACAGAGCTGTGTGATCACATATTTACTTTCTTTTCAATTATTTTTTTCTCTATTTATTTTGTCTTGGGTTTAAAGTAGCGTGTCAGAATGGTCTCCAGGTGTTAAGAGAACAAGCATTACTTGCATGAAAAGATTGATTCCTTTTTGGAGTATTTCTCAGATTTTTTTTTCCTATTATCTAAACAATTAACTTATTGCATTAAAATATATCATCAGTGCCTAAATGATGATTTGTATTGTGTCTTCTGCCTGTTTTTCTGTTTGTTCCAGGCAGAAACTGTACCATCTTTGCACAGAAAAAAAATACTATGTGAAAAAAGTTTTTATTTACACACACCCTCTCTCTCTTTCCTCTGTTTTATTTGTAAGAGTGTAGAATTTCTGTGCTGTATTCTGCACATACTATTGTACAAAATTGATACTTTAGCCTTTTCAGCATTCTTTTTAAGATACGCAAGTGTAGTGTCTCTGCAGATACATTATGAAATGATTGATTCTGCAAGAGTACTCCTCTGCACTTTTGAACGTTTTAATGATACAAAAATAAATTGAGTTTGGAACTTTCCATCCTTTTACTCTTTTTTCTCTCTTAGAGGAACATGCAAGATGATTTTTTTGAGAGAGAGAGAGGAAAAAAAAAAGCAATCACACTTCAACCATTAGTGTTCTCACTGAAATTGCAAAGCATCACACTAAATGTGCCAGCATCCCTTTGACAGACATGTAAGAGCACCTACTCACTAGTGTAATGGAAAAAGTGATTATATATACTGAAGTGATTGAGCCAACAACGACTCTAATGGAGGGAAAAAACCTTGATTAATAACAAGTGCCACTAAAAGAACAGATTCTTTTATGAGGAATGAATCACAAAGCAAGTAGCAATACTGTATGTCCTTGTCCATTGGCTGAGAATTGGTAAGGGAAAGAATAAAGACAAATGCCTGAAGATCAGTTACAGCTTTGCTAGAAAGATTTTTAAAGAAATTTCTCCCTCATCTCCTCCAATTCACAGTGTGCAGATGTATCAGAATAGGTATTATGTGGTTATATGTTTCTGGAAATCTCTCCCCTATTAACCACACTGCTGTTTTCATGGTTTGTACTTAATTAACGTGAAACTGAGGAGGATGCAGGATGATTTACCACAAAGCACTGCTTTTGTGTGTTAAGTTAGCATACCATTTCTATAAATTAAATACTGCATGTTTGCATACTCCTAAACTCTGAAGTATCACATACACACACAACAACCTTTGAATAATGTTGATCCAGTCAACACACAGGGCAGGAAAACCTTTTCATCATTAACGGCGGCAAAGCTTCAAGATAGGTATACAACACATGTTTTAGTCTAATGCCAGACATTCGCACGCAGGCAATGTTCAGTAGTGAAGAAAACAAACCAGTGTCTAAAAGAATTCTTTACTATGATTCCTTAAAAATCTTTCTGCTTATATTTAGGCAAACATCTTGATTTTTCTAAAAAAGAAAATGTACTGGTTTAATGAACAATCAGAAAACACTGACATATCTCAGCTGTATTAGTAATCTCATGATACCGTTAGAAGCATTGTACCACATAGTTTTGAGAACTGCCCAAACCAGGAAATCCCACACAATTGATAAAACGTTATATAGCCATCAGCAAAAGAATGTAAATCAACTTGCTTGTTATTTACAGCAAATACTAGCAAACAGAACTTGAGAAAGATTTTCGGTCAAAAGAAAAGAAAAAGTCTGAAAAGAAAATGTTAGTTTTTTGGGGATTTTTGCTCTGCTTCTGTTTCTTACTTCAAAATTATTTTTGAGGCAAGGTCTGAATCAGAAATGATAGCTTTGGGAAAATATTTCTTTATGAAGTACATAGATCAGCTTATAAAAATACATTTTAGAAGCCACCAGATCTGATTCCAAAATAATATTGCTATTTTACCATAAAATGGTTGATCATGACTGATGGACACTCTATAGCCAGATTGTTCAACTACCCACATAAGAATGAGACAGCACAAAAAAAGTAAGCCACCACTTTTCTGTGAAATCAAGGCATAAATATGCCTCCTCTCTCACCTAACTCCAAGGAGAGACAGGAACTGCAGCCACCACCAACCAGTTTCCGACAGTTTCCATTGGTTTGGTCCTTTAATGGAGTGTCTGAAGAGTAGCTTTAGAGATACAACAGGAAGCCCATGAGTTGCCAACATTTTCAAACTGTTAGTGCTAAACATCATAACACAAGTCTCATCTATACGTTCTTGTGCCAGTTTCCCTGCACTTATCCACTATGGCACCAGCAAAAACCAAAGCAAATAGTGCTGAGATTTCGTTCTTGGGCCATCTCTCATTTGTGTTTAAGCACTACTTTGTGCATCAGTGCACTTCTTCCACTTGAAAATTTATTCACAACAGAACTTTCCCAAATACTTTCTCCAAAAAGTTACAGAACAGACGGACTGTAAACACATGCAAACACATATCAGAAACTATGAGAGCCACCAGTAAGTCTGGCATCACCAGCAGTAAACTATAATGAAAAATCAGCTGTGCTGCTACAGTGTGCCAGTTCTGGATATGGACTTAATCAACCCAGTCCATTGCTTCTATTTTTTATCAATTTTTCACTTCTTAGAGCGCTTAAATGAAATCATTAAAGCCAGAATGACTTATTTGGTGCATATGTGTTTCTAATCTTCTCAGGGGAACAGACCACTTTTCCTAAGAACTACAATCCTAGCCTCTTTAGCAACACCACTAACCAGATATTGGCTTTTTTTCCTGAAAACATCAGGATTTGTAGCTCTACAACAAATTGTTTCAGATGCAATGTCAGAGTACTGCAGCTTGAGAAACCTATTTGGTAAAAACAAGAAAAAAATCTGAATACAGATTAATAAATAATTAGGCCCCCCCAGTAGCTGTTATTGTTATAAAAGCACAATTTGCAAACCAACACCTACACTTCTTATAGGGACAATGCTCATTTATATATTAATAATACAGGAAACAGCTGAAGTTAACGATGGAATATTATGGAATATTAAAGAATTTTCAAAACAGACTGCAAACGGTACATTTCTGATGTGGTAGGCTTTGCAGAATGCTTAAATATTCTGGCTCTGAATCAGCAGAACACTTAAGTAAGTGTCTTAATAGGATAATTATAACAATAAGTATAAAAGTCATTCCGTTGATTTTAGTGGTGTGACTTAAATCTAAGTGCATGCATACTTTAAATATTTTTCTGCATAGTGGCGTTTAGCATCCATCTAAATGGGACCGTATGCTTAATTCTACCTTTGTAATTATTCCTGACCTCAAACTGAAGCTCTATATTCCACAGATACCTCTATATTTTATTTTGAAAACAAGGTAATAGGCTTCCTTTCTCTGTGGTTTAAAACCAAGCTTCTTGCTGCCACAATAAAATAGACCAGTAGGCTCAACAGAATAGAAATAGGAATTGGGCAAAATCCATATTGATGACACTGTATTATTAATAAATTACCTACTGTGAACTTTCCATGAATTATTAAAGCAAATAAATCCTATTTTAAAGTGTTATAGATCCTAGATAATTTATAAATATAGGATCATTGAATTATAATTCAATCTTTTCCCCTGATCTCTGTCTGTATTTCCATTTCCAAATGGCATTTAAAATGCCCATGCAGTATTATTTGGTACAGCTGTTTATATATGAATTTGAACGCTCCTACTTCAATGCACTGTTGTCAAGCTTGTTGCCAAGCACTGCAGGCACCATAAAAGCAGAGTGGCTTATCCAGAATCTGCTCTTTGCTATGAAGTGGTTCTTTGCACCTAACAGGACATACACACATGCCCTTCTCCACCAACACTTAGGGTTATTCCTGTCCCTCACTCCTGGACAGCGAACGTGTAACGGTATTTCAAAGAGACTGAGAGGTGAAAAGGCAGACGAAATGCGAAGGCATATGTCAAGTACTCAAATAACTTTTATTGGCAAGTAACCTTTCTTCTAGAAGTTCACTTCTGCTCTCTAACAGTTGATGGCTGCCAACAGTTCTGCCATCAGATTTCTGGAAAAGAATCTCAAAGTGCTCGAGTTAGCAATGACTGCGGATATACTCTGCCTAAGGCTAAGCTGGGGATGGCACAGCACTGAGCAAAGGTACGGCTAAGTGTCCAGCATGCTGATGTCCGGGTGCTGCTGCCTGAGCTCTGGTAAAAGGCACTGAGACAAGTGCCAAAATTCTCCGCTGCTGCTTATACGGCCAGCCTGCAAATATGCAGAGATCCACTGGATACATTTTGTGCAGATACTGCAAATTTTACACATCCTACTGATGGAAACTAAAAGCTAGGTGACTTTAGCAGATCTGTACCTATGCAGTTGAAAAAAAGAATCTTCCTGACACTGGGGATGCAATTTCTCCAAGTGGGTTTCTGAGGAAGTCAGGGAGAGTAATCTCCTGACAAGTGTAGATTTCCCCAAGTTGCTAGCCCTAAACCTCCTGACACTATAATGAATAAGCCACCCTGCTAAACCAGTTCTAATATATTCAGTATTACTGTCGTTATATGGTTTTAAGTTGGAAATAAAATGTAAAATCTCCTTAAATTAGGCAATAGAAAATAGGGACAAGCTCTCTAGGCTTGTAAGCCTACAGAGAGCTTAATGGAAAATACTGTGCATTTAAATGATCTATTTTTATTCCCACAAATGCATTTTCTCTCTCTTCTGCCTGGTGTGTTTCAGATACAAATCAAAATAAATCTGCAGTAATTAAATTAGGAGCTTACACATGCTGTTTTGGTTTGTTTTCATAAAGATTTTTTCCATACTTTACACCTTTTTATATTTTTATTTTTCATCTGAATTTAACATCTACCACAAAGGATGGCACAAGCAAGACACTGTAAGTTACTGCTCTTCTTACTTTCCCTCCTACGTAAGTCCTGACCTGCAGCACCTTTTCTTTCAAGAACTGAGCTACTTGGATTCAAAAAAAAAAATAAATTATTTTAACATGACTGAAATTGTAGTTTTAAGAATTGGAAGAATGCCTACCAGGGATTAGGATGAGATCAGTCTACTTGCACAGAGTTTTATCTAAATCTCTGGAGGCAGAATTTTAGTATACTAAGCCACCCGAAAGCTACATAACAATCAGTATTCAAGAAAATCTCCAAATAATTTTCCTAGGAATAGAGGGAAGAAGAGATGCAGTAGAGATTGCTGCAACCAAGAGATGCTCAGAATATTAACTCTGATGTTATTTTTTTTCTTAGCTGTTAACAAAATCAAATTATCACTAAAAGCTATTGTTACGTGTAGTCTTAAGCGAAGTTAAACTTGGAGAGCAGTCTTTCAGTGACCACATGCTATTGAGGAACAGAGCGAATGCTGTGCTCCTCTGTCTCATTGCCCCAGCTACAGAAAGCAGCGAGGCTCAGGCACATGGACAAACAGGCTTGGCAGTTTTAGCAAAAGATCTTGCAACTACCATTTTGCTGCAAGCCTACAGTAGGATTTCACCAAGATAAGAGGCACCTTCGAGCCCTTGTGCTTAAAATGATTTGAGTTCATCTAGTGCCTTGATATTTTTAGCCTTGCTGATCACTGACAGCCTAAGAAGGACAATTCAGTGCTGATTTCCTTCTAAGCAAGGCAGTAAAACATTCAACCCCATCAGCATTTAGGGAACTGCTGTTTGGTGCCCCAGGTCTCCCTTGTGCTGTAAAGCACTCACAATTAAAAGATAAAAAGAACAGGATACTATCACTTTTGTGTAATTATAAGTGAAATGTGTAAGGCAGAAGATATTTATTTCATCATTTATTGCCTTTTTGATGCTAGTAAAATACAGCACAGAATGTACTCAACACAATCTTTCTAATGCTAGTAAAAGCACATACTACTACATTTATAGATAGAGTATATAAGTGATCAGCTTTATTTACTCCAAAATATGTTTCATTTGTAAAATTATGGCCTATAGGCACAACCCCAAAAATATATTAATACTGTAAGTATCTCTGGTCTTTGGACAGCATTGATATTTTGAATTATTCATTTCATCTTTCCTGTTACTGATTCACGGGTTTATAGAATATGACTGAAGAAGTAAGAAACATCTCTACCGCACATGTGCTTTTGCTAGACTACGCTCAGATAGATGATTAAGCTAAGTTAGTACATCAGTGATTTGTAAAATGAGACTTTAAAGATTGTAAAATAATCTGAATTGCATAAGAACACATTTATCTTAAAGGACAGAACTCTGGAATATTGCAAGAAACCGTCTCCATGGTGAATTACTGAGGAATTGCATTGCATTTTTTTTTATTTTATGTACATAATTAAAGGAGTAATGACATTTCACTGCTTGATAGCTCATGTTATAGCTAAGAAATGCTTTAATTCTATCTTTAAAAACAGTGCTTTGGTATTATAAGTAGAAACAGGGAGAGTATATGAGATCATGATCCAAATGGTAGGGTACGTGTGCACGTGCTTCATACTACTGGACAAAGTGAAATACATCACCTTTGCATCACGGATTTACACTGATATCAAAAGGAATTCTTTGTTGCGGAAAAGAATGAGGAACAAACTATACCGTTATCTGATTTGCTGTCTCTGTAACTTACACTGACTCTGTAAACATATCTTGGAATAAGTATGATATATATTTCTAATGCATTTTTAGCCTGTGAAAGTTGGAATGAGGTTCCAGCAAGATGAACTAATGAGACACAAGTAGAACAATTTGCCAGGTACTTTCTGACAATAGATAATTCAGTAGTTCCTACACTATACTGAGTTGACTTTGCTAGGAGCAGTAAACAGAAGAGTTTTACATTAATGTACAGAACACACTGTAAAATTTAAACAAACACTTTACAGAATTAGAGGGGAGGGGGAGAGGAAAGAAAGAAGAAAAAGCCTGTCAAACACAGCTGAGGCTTTGCTATTTGACATTTGAATAGCTGCCTATTCCTCCTTATCCATAATTCACAGTTGTTAGGTCTAGCCTTTCAACAGTACAAAATGGATTGAACGTTGAACAAAACCATTCTAACTAAGAAAGTTTCTATACCTAGGCAAGGTGAGTACTGCTATTAGAAAGATGATTTTATTCTCAGGAGATTCAATGAACCTATGTTTCCTCTACAGTTAGTGTCTTTGTTTCCTTTTGATTCTTCAGATTCTTTCAAAATTTAGATCAAGTAAATAAAAAGCTCAGACAGACCAAAGTTCTGATCAAAGAATCAAAGCTTAGCCTCAAAAAGTTCACTCCAGCTAGGAAGCTGCAACCTATGAACATTTTTTGAAATAAAACTTTATGAATTCCCAAGAGGGTCCACAAAAAATAGAGCCCAGAAAAGGAATGGATAGTTTCCACTGTCACAGCATAACTGTTACCCATTTTTATCTCAGTTTAAAAGTTTCTAGGACTGAATGCTCACAGAGATCTAGCTTCAGGAGCTTACTGTAATGCGTTATTAATGTTTGTAAATTGCTTTCACAACCTTTAATGAAAGTGAAAAGGACAGTATTGTTGCAAAGTATTTTTCATCGATTGCCTGGAGATTCCCAGCAGCTAGTCTCCTATTTCACTCTGGCAATATTAATGGAGAATCTCTGATATGAGAACCAGTAGAAATGAATGTTTAAGATCCTCAGAGCAAACCATCCACCGTATGGAGGAGAAGCCTCAAACATTTCAAATGGTACTATAACTAAAATAGAAACTGCAAAGCATGCTTTATCTTTTATAGCTTGTAAATCTAAATGCATCTTGAAAATATGAATACCTTAAAGATACATTATACAAATTGTCCAGGAAACCACATTTCATCTCTAAGGCCTGTACTATTGTCAAGACTTGGCAATGGCTAGGAGCCATGTGTTGACATATATTGCACCTGCTTAAGGACATCACTGCAGAACCCTTCCCTGATTGTACAAGATGCAAGAATTTATAAAACAGCAATGTAAGAGATGGTTTATGAGAGTGATGCCTCACCGTGTACCTGGTATATTTAATAACGCAGATAAATCAAATTCTTTCATCCATAGCATAAGGTTTGTTACTGTTCAATAGGAACACTAAGCTGTCCCATAAGCAAAACGGATGTTTTTCTGTGTTTACAGTTGAAACTGCAAATATAATAAGCCATAAAGCACAATGCCTGCCAACCACACATACAATAATGTTTTTTGGTTTTAAACACAAAAGCTATAACCTGAAAGTAAATGATCTTACTGCTGCAAGACTGAGTCCCTGGTTTTAATATCAAAGATCAGCATCTTACAAAGAAACAGGATATATGTACCATGAGGATGAGGGAGATATTCAGAGCACACAAAGAGGAAGGCAGTCTGATTTCTTCAGCAGAACCCTGGGACAGTTCCCTGCATTCACAAATTTTCTTTTTGGATTCTCCCATATTTAAAAGGTGCAGGTTCTGACTGAAACACCTGTCCAAATCTCGCACATCAATTAGGTCTCTTTCTGTTGCAGAATTCTTTATAGAAGCTTACGAAGTGACCTTCCCTTAGGGCATTTTAAAAATCCTTTTTTTTTTTTTCTGCAAAACCATGTATTTTCACTGGAATGTTGGGAACATAATTTTCTTTCAAAACTCTATCTTCCTGTTAATGTCAGTCATTGGGCTAAAAAAAATGTTGATGTTAGTCAACAGGTTAAAAATTGCTGGGGGATGCAGACACACAGACATCCTGCTCATACATATACATTATTGTAATCATATGAACCTTGTTTTCATTAGAAACCACAATAAAATTTTGACCATTTTCAGTATCAATAAGGGTCCCAATTTAGCTGCATACATAGTTAGCACAGTATTCATTTTAAGCACCAATTCATTGTAAGATTTTTATTTTTTTTAAATGTCATCCATACTCATCATGATAAGGAAATTATGCTTCTAAGAACGTAATAATTTCTAGAATTATCTATTTTAAGTTGCTACTGTACCTCACTAACCAGCTTTTGAAGAAACAGGAAGGTTTTGAAGGCAGAAAAATTATTTTTTTAAACGAGTAAATATCAGAGCATCTTTAAGGCATTAAATTTGAGATGTCTATCTATTGAAAGAATAGTTTTTAAATGCAATTATAAGGCTCTGAAGGAAAGTTGAAGAGCTACAGACAAATCACGTACGCTTTTTTCAAATCCCCTTAAGGCTAGTTAATTTAAAGTTTAATCACATCTTTTTGAAGATGGACCCTGTTGGTAACTAATTCTACGTAAGCACTTCATCTTTCTTCCATAAGCAATGCTAGGAAGCAATTTTTATTAAATTATACACGTTTTTTGTCTCATCATCTTTTCCAGTCTCACAGACCAATACAATGAGATCTGTAAATAGCTTCTCAACAAATGGATTATTCAGTGAAATTCTGTAAGATCAAATGTCAATCAAAATAGTTTCCTGCAAATGTCTCCAGCTTTTAGCAGAAATTATGCCCTAGATGGCTAATACAGAGGACAACCGTGTTGTAAAGCGCAGTTACAGTAAAATGGGATTCAGAAACCATGAAGTTATTTGAGAAGCCTCAAGGATTTACATAGCATATCCAACAATCTACATGTGTAAGAGTAGTTTCTGAGGAAATTGTAGAAAATATTTTAGGAATGCTTGTAACAGTCGTTGTTGTATGTATTATCAACTCTGGATCTGGAGGTAGAAGTCTCCCTCAGCAATACATGTACTTTAAAAACACACCTACTATACTCTGTTTTACTTAGTGCTGACAATTACCATGAGCTATTTTCTACATGGCCTATGGCCATCCTTGGTCTGATGATGCCACAATACAACATTTTTTCCCAGATACTTAATGATACTCTCACATATAGCTAGTAAAGCAAAATTATAAATAGTATTCTTGAGAAAGACTCTAGAGAAAGATGCATGCTTAACAGTCCCAAACCAAGTACGTGACATTGTATGTTGAAAAGGTGAAAAACCAACAAGCTTTCTAGCCTGCTGGTTTTCATATAAAGGGAGTTGAGGTGAAAGGATATTCAAGAGCCACTGAGCCCGGTCTGCATCAGCTAATATTAGTTTGAACCTGACACTTTGCAGAAATCTGAGAATGCAGAAAAAATGAGTGAAAGGGAAAAATAAGAACTGAGATTACAATATTCTCTCTTTGTGAATGTCAGCAGTGACTACAGAGGTAGCCACTGCAGGCTATACTTTTCAGACTCAAAAAAGGCTCATAGTTTTTAAATCATGTCTCTCTTACACCCTTATCCCATCAAAGCTAAATATCTGTACTACTCTGTCACCTCTAGTTATGCCTGCCTTGTTGTATATTATTGCATTACTAAGTGACATAGCAAAAGTCAATTCCAGGTATTTTAGAAAGATTTATTATCAACAACAAAGTATAGCATAGCTCTAAGTGCTGAAAAAATCGGTAAGCCTTTTAATACAGTACCCAATATTGCATTATGCATATTTGGGGAACATAAATCTAGATGGACCCAAAACTGCATTTTAAATCACTTTAGAAATGTTAATTGTATTCATAAGTTCAGCACCAAGATGTCAAACAATCTTCCAAAGGACTCCATAGTAGAGGGAGGTGTATTTAGCAATTCCAGAGCTCCTATTCCTATCAGTCATTTGTATCCTGTGGCTACATCAACAGTAAATCTCTTAAATACAAACAACCAAACCCTCAGTGTATATGCAAGAACATAATGGTAGTTACAGACCCCTTAGAATTAAGATGCCTAACGTGAACACATTAAGTAGTCAACAAATAATTTTGAAGTGTCATTGATCCTGAATATTTTTTTAAAGCTACTTTCTGTTCTTTTGACAGATGTGCTATGCTGCATTTCATTACTTTCTCTCCTTACCTCGTTCTTCTTTTGTTTTAGATAAGTGATGAGGCTTTCGGAAAAGATTAAGTACTGGCAGGCAAAGCAATGGTCCAAGCACAGTTTTAATTGGAACCTCAAATCCTGTGGAAAAAAAAAAAAAAAGAAATTAAACCATTAATAATTTAATTTTACTAACAGACAGTGAGTTCATGTATCCTGTTTAAACAGCTTTTAGCATATTTCTTCATATTTGATTTCAACACGTATACAATCTGTTAGTCAAATCATTTTAAAAAAAATTGTTACCACAAGATTGCAGTGAAGTATGCAGAGCTGCTAAAAAGTGGTGATGTGAATAGTTCATCTACAGAAGTAGCACACATTGATTACTAGTAGTAACTCAGAATTTACTTGATTAAGCCTTAAGTCCAAAAAAGGCTTTCTTCTGTAAAATCTGAAAATATTCCAATTGCTGTATAACATTCATAGTATTGTTTTATTATGCTGCTACAATAAGCTCTTTGCCCCATAAATGCTTGGCAGAGTATAACCATTATGTAGCAATATGACTCAAATGCAACTAAGGCATAATGCTAAACAATTCAAGCTTCATGACAAAAGACAGTGAAAGAAATTTGATTTCTCTTGAGAATGGCAAAGGCTCTAAACACAAGTACTTCCACAAAGGAAAACCATAAAAGCAATTTTTTTAGAGTCAAAGGTTATATGCTGTAGTATTGGGCAAGCGGCAACCAAATAACCAACAAAATAAAACAACTCAGCATATGAGTAAATTTCTCATTTCTGAAAATAAGACATTCTTGCATTAGTAATTTTTATTCAGATATACAGGAAAAAAACCCAGATACATCATAGAACATGATATTTCTGAGAATTTAACTTTGTATTTTAAAAGACCATAAGCACAGATTCTTATAGATAATAAGTGGCATCAATACAATTATTTCAATGAACCAGCAGTAACTTCTACAAGTAACTAATCTGACCAACAGAGCTTAAATTTTACAGGTTCTCAAAGCTACATTGAGGAGGAGGCTGTGTTTCATTTTCTTACTTCACTGTTATTGTGCAGCAAGTATATGAAATTTAATTTGGGATTAAAATGAAATTTATATACCGTGACCTCAGTCACACTAGGCCACTGGAATTCAATGGACATTTTGTACTTGGCAACGAGTTATCAACAAGTGAGTTCAATTACATATACTGCTGTTATTTAATGCACCAAATATATCTAAAGCCCATGCAGAAGGTGGCATTTGGAACTGCTGCAAGATCGTATTATTTACAAAAGCTCCTTTCATAATGATAGTTTAGATGGGTAATGAATTTATTTTTTATTGTTTACTAATTGAGTGCTGCTATGGGAGTTTTAAAGACTAAACTGATGTTTATGACTAGAATGGAAGGCAATATTTTTTTATCAAACTTTCTTTTCTGGAGAAGTAATTTGCTGAAATGTTTCTCCAAATATTCCATCAGAAGCATTTCTCAGAAGAAGAGGGAATTTCTGGTCAAAATGAGGATTAAAATAGAAATGGAAAAGCTAAGTTCAAGTCCGTGGCCTGACCAGTGTTTGAAAAATCTTAAAATCTTTCCCTAAATAACATTTTTGTTTCTGAATTCTACTCATTACCTAATCCACGTAACTGCAAACAATAGCAAAGCTTTGGTCCTTAGTCACATTATCTAGTCTATAGTTTCCTTTCAAGAATTGATTAGCTAGAGGTACAACAATGTGTATTCTTGAAAGTTGCTTGAGATGGAAAGCAGAAGCAGTTTCTACGCATGGAATAGAGGCTGTGCTGACAAAACCTGCAGGGACAGGATTAGTCCTCACAGAAATCAGAAGCCACGTGGCAGCCCAGATGCACAAAAGAGGCTGTGCAAGAGCCAATGCAGACCAAACATTGTTGAAAAGGCATGGTCAGTAACCTTTACATTCAAGCAAATCAGAGCGTAGTCATTCGTCTAAGTGTCTGCATCGTGCTCCCCAGTATTTCTAGTTCCTGCGTTATCAAGATCTTTTCCACTGCCCAGGTATGTCCACCATCCCTCAGCCTGCTAGCTAACAGAGGAGAGACAGATGTTATCTCTTTATTAGGTGTAAAGGCAGATAATATAGGTACTAGATGAAGGCTGTCATGAGTTCTGGGAATTAATTTTAACTTATACAGAGCAGGAACAAAAGCAGAGGCAGCCTACGCTGTCAGCTTCAAAGCAGAAATCCTAACATACAGATAATGACATACTTGTGGATTTCCAACATACCACCGACAGGAAGCAACTGATGATAGACATTGGCAACTCAGCCTTCAAAATTTTTAGAGGTTTATAAGACTGTTTTTTCTCCTGAAATTCAGAAATGAGCTTGAGGGGAAAACAGGCTATTGCTTCCTGAAAATAGTTCTTGGTCCAAATATCACTCCTTCACTTACTTCTCCATCAATAAATAATTTTAAATACAACTACTGGGCTTCACTGTGTACATTTCAAAAAATGTCTTGCAATCTGCAAGCTCTCCAAGCAGCACTGCTCCTTTTAGCACAAAGAGACATTGAAGTCAGTCATTCAATACACAGCCATTCAAGGACATTACTAAAATTTCACAGGAGGCAATTTCAGAGCCTGGTGTTCCAAATGAGACCCAGATACTAAGTCCCTGCTTAATTTCTAAAATGTATTTATTTGCCTATAGAGCTATAAAAATAACAAATACGAAACCAACAACAACCACAATAGCCATCATTATAGTTTCATACCAAAGCCTGCCAGAAACAAAAAAGGACAATATCTTATCCTGAGCAGCAAAAGCAGGACAGAGTAGCTATCCTGAGCTGCTAGTCATGCTGTATGTGAGATACAAGAACACTCTGGCTGGTATCCATTAGAACAATAATTGAAAAAAATAAAAATTGTTGAATAGCTTGACTATAAATATACTAATTGATGCTCCAGGCATAGAAATTCAATAAACAGGTGAAGTATACACTAAAAAAAAAGTAAATCTCACAACAGTCTTCAAATTAATTCACATTCACAGAAATATCATAAAGATAACTTTAAGAGAGGAGAACAAGAGCCATCTGATGAACAAACTCAATATTTATTTAAATAATAATCACATTGCTATTTACTGCCAGCATGTTCTTTACTGCTTTAGCTGCTGTTTTTGAACCACCAAATTTTTCAGTATTTCAAAGAGGGACACACCTCATCAAACTGCAATTTACTATGATATGAAATTTCTTATAAGTTTACCCTACCATGCTGAAGATGTACTTGGAATGGAACAAGAGAGGAAATGACAGCATCTCCTCCACAGCATGTGTTTGTGTAAGAATATACTTGAAGGAAAGAATATGTGAGAACTTGACATGTCCTTGGGGTATGATTAAAAGCTTATGAAATAAAATAATTCAAAAAAGACAGCTCTGACTTTAACCACCGCTGGGGACAAGAGATCTTTCACTTAAGACATGTCAGTCATCCACAGGTATAGCTGAAATCATATAGAAGACATATTTTAAAACCTGGTGATTCAGATACAAACCCAAACCAGAGAGAACCTGCGGGTGACATAAAAATGCCAAGAAGTTTAACTACCGTTTCATTTTTCATAATAATAGTAAGCCAAAACCTAAAATCATACCCACTTCATATTGATAACATTGAATGATAAAGAAATCTACAACTTGGCAAAAAAAAAATCCAGGAGGAGGGTGATAAAACCCCACATAGAGTATGATTCTTCAGTAAAGAAAAACCTTCTCCCTCAGGCTGTTTTCTACCTAAAGCCACATCTGGGCCATACTGACTCAGTTCGGTAGCAAAGACCTGAATTTATTCAAAGCTAATGAGATTTGTAACCTAGACTATTTTATGTTTTATGTAATGCTGCCTTTTAAGTGGGTGTATTTTATTCAAGATATTCTTTCCTAAGCTTCAGTCTTTTCCACTTTTGTGTATTCCCTTTATTTCCTTTCTGACAGAGCTACAATTAGCTACAATAGAGGTACAAAGCCAGATGTAACTCATGGCATGATATACATCTAAACACAACTTACATGAGCTCTCATCTCATCCAAAGTTGTCTTCAACAATTTCTTTGAAAAAAAGGAATGAGATTGACCTAAGCAGAGACCACAGTATCTGGCATGCGAAATATCTTGTTAAGTGAACAGCAGAACTGATGAAGTCTGGTTCGGGATCTAATTTTTTATTCCATGTAGATGCTTTGGCATACAAGAAGTTCAGGAATGAAGTTAAAACTTTCCAAGTCCAAACACTGATCATGTTTCTCTCTTGTGTGCAATAGATGGTGTGCAATAAAGAGCATACTCACACCACAGCCTCGATGGTCATAAAAGCTGCTGATAGGGGCTCAGCCACTGAACCCTCGACTGTTGAGAACTACTTTGCGGACTGCCAGTTTGCAGGAACTTGCTGTCTTTGAGACCTCTGTCTCTCTGTGAAATGTGTTTCAAAATAGTTTCAAAAGTTACCAGAAGAAAAATCAGACAGATGTGAGGCATAAGCCTTGTTTCCTTAGCAAAAGGGACCAAAAATATACTGCATATATATATTGACTGTAATGAATAAACTAAAAGACCAATCAGGAAACTGGATTAAACTGTGTATATGTTAAATATACATATACAGTTCTATATGCCCAAATAACCAGAGTATAGAATTGCACCAGCTTTTCGACAGAATATCAGTGGGATCCACAATCACTCAAACTCTTTCGAAAAAATTCCACCTTTTAGAGACTCAACACCTTTCTCAATGAAATTGCTGAGAGCAAGGAGACTTTCTTTCCCTTTTGTGTGATGTCCAGATTATTTAGGTGCTCACCATTAATGAAAATGCAGTTTAGGTTATCAATATTGAGATAATATGAATGGATCATTCCTGCTACACCTCAATAGTAATTACGCATTAAGGCTTAAATTTGAATCAAAGGTCCCAGGTGCATTACCTCAATATTAAAAAAGTAATCTCTTTGTATAACAAATTCTACAATTGAATACTTGATGTTATTTATTCTCAGAGTGATATTCACTGTTTCTATAAGCCAGCTTCTAGATTCCATTTAGCAGCTGCTAGATTCTTTTTCTGTTGAATTGTTTAAGTAAATACGAAACAAAACAGATTTGTGGCATGCTTCCTTTTGTGTGTTTGTATCTTTTGAAATTAGCTATAACAGTGCTTTTGTATTAATAACAATCCTATTAGTAACAGACTAAAGTGATTAGGAGATACTCCTTTTGTCTTTATCGAGCATGGATGTCAGCTGAGACTGTATACAGTAGTTCAAATTGCATTCTCTAGTGTGGAGTGTGTCATAATTTTGACAAGCCTAAATATGCATAGCTTCCTGACAGAAATGAAAACCCCAAATACTGGCTTTCTCCAGCTGAGGAAAGCATTTACAAAGAAATTTAACACTAATAAAGCAGTTAAAGTCCTGAAGGCATTTTTCTAACCCACAGATTCTTGATTTGCCACGCTCTCTTCTTCTTTCATTTCCTCTCTCTTGAAAGACCTTCCTTAATTTGTTCTGAAACCTTCTACAACCTATTTTAGCCCGTAATAGGTCTTCAGACTCAGTTTAAAGCACATTGCCATTGTGCTTAAGGATCTTTCCTCTCTCAGTGCGACACTATTAAGATTTTGTATCGATTTTCCAGCCTAGAACAAAACCAGCCTCTGTAGCCCTCACAGCAGTCTCCAAATTCAGGATGCTTATTCCTGAACAAACATAGGTTTTGGTTTTTGAACACCAACCCCTTTTCTGCTAGGCTGACTAAAAGCCTCCTTCATGGCTCTCATTATTGCAGAAAAAAAGTGGTACCCCTTTCTCTTTCTGCTTATGCTGTCTCCCCTTCAAAGTGCTTACATCCTTCTACCTTAAAAATATTTTCAATCTTATTACTAGCAATAAATAAATTGCTTTCAATAATAACTATTTACTCATGCTGCTTCTGAAAAATACATTTCCAACAACTAAATGGATTTTATTAGGTAGTTATCCCACTGTCTCTGCTATTTGCTGTTATGACATTCCAAACACATAGTTTTGCTAGTCCCTACCCAAAAGGTCTCAGCAATACCATGTAATTACTTAGTTAAGCTTCTAATTCATTTGTTGTTAGTTTTGTTCCTTTGACATGTCCTCATTAAGTTATTGCAGGGAGCTGTGCTTGCACAGCAAGAGAAAAATATAAGCTTTTTACTGCATTCTTTTAATGCTCCTTTTATCTTTAAACTAGCTAATTAGCATATTAATTAACTAGATATAGTACTTGTGATCCTACAATTAACTGTGGGTACCACATTCTACTGATTTAGTGCAACACCATTTGTACTTACATCATAATAATATCTTCACTTAACTTTGCTCCGATATGTCAAGTATTTCAAAATTAAAACAACTAGTATTGTAACGTATCTTATTAACGGTAAGTATCCAAGTGAATTATTGTACTTAGTCAAAACTTCCCAGTCCTAACAAGTAAATACACAAGGCTTATTAATTTCCTAAGAAATGGAACCCCATTGACCTCACGAATTAAACACTTATTCCTTTTCTATTTTTACCATCAAATCTTCTATTTGGCTTTTTCAGACCTAACTGTTTCTCTTGACAACTTCCAAAATTCCAATAGAACCAAAACCTTTATACATCAGTAATGATCCTGAATGAGAAAAAAACCCCAACATCGTAAACTGAATGAACAAAAACATTCCCCGCTCTGACTCAAACTGTTGCTGAGGGACATTTTGGACATTACCAGAAGCTCACTGAGAGCACCTACCACTACTGTCTCTGTCTGGTTGCTTCTCTCCTGCTCATGTTCTTAGCATTATAATTGCTGTGGCTCTAATTACACCCACCCAAACTGAAGTTCTTACCCTTCTAAACCATATCACTGGAACATGAAAGCAAGGCAGTGTTCTCCGTAAGAACAAGAACCACAAGCATTTTCTGACTCAACAGCCAAAAGCAAAGAAAACACGTTTAAGCTTCCAGTGACTGAGGTTTGCAAACATTCTGTGGTTCATGCTTGAGATACTGAAAATCAATGCACAGATGTTGGTACGGGAGAAGAGAGGAAAAAATACAGAAAATCTCATATTATCTTCTGGCATTAACCTACCAAAAAATTGCCCAATAGCAACTCCACGGCCTGACTGGTAAAAAACCAGCCAACATTTCTGGTCTGTTAATCATGCCAGTCTACCCTTGCCCTCCAGTGATTTTTGGAAAGTGCCTGAATAGTTACTGCAGCAGCATGATGATCTTGCTCATCTGGAGAAAGGACAAGCATTTAGCTTTTTCAGGAGCTGTGCAAAACAGGTGGTGAAAATTGCTATATCCTCATACCAAACTATGCCCTCCATAATGGACTCTGCGAGGAATGGACAGTCTAGCTGGGGGTATTTCAGAACAAACTACCTCAGTAATAAATTTGTAATAGGAAAAGTTCTGGTTCACAGTGAAATAAAAATATTTTGCACTTGTGGTGTTAGTACACTATAGTTTGGTCCATAATGGTCAAAATATGTCAGCCAATAAATATCTGATGACAATTTTAGTATAAGTGCCTCCATTCGCAGAGATCCATCTACCGGAGTGATAATGTTACACTTCGTGTAGCTAAGCATTTTACAATACAAAATATTCATTTAAATGCAACATTCTGGTAATACCCTCATAAAACTATGGTAGCCGAGATCTAAGTTTTCACAGGGACACAAATATTACAGCACAAATTTGATAGCCTGAATACAAAATGCATATCTAAACAGTTATGTACTGAATTCAATAAGGATATTACAAGATGGGAGACTACACGGGTGACCACACTGGAGACAGCACTTCTATACTGCGATTGCTGCTGACAGTTTCCAAAACATGAAAAGCCTTGTTCCTGCATGGCATGATGTCAGCCCAGTCTGCAGTACTCAGTTCCTTCCCCTGTCCTATAACTCTCTAAGTCCTCTGGACTTGGGGAAAAAATCCAAAGAAATTTTAAAATGAAAAGATAAATTACAGCACCCCACTTATCACGTTTCTATCTTTGCAATGGCCTATTGATATTAACAGGTGTTTATGAAGTCACTTATACAAGACGACAGTATCTCAAGCTGGCTGTGGCCTTGTGGGAATGTACGTAATGTACATTATGTTTTTTATTTGAGAAACCTAGCAGACCTGGACATTTTATATTCCTTTTCATATAGACATTGATGTATTGGGTGATTTACAGTGTGTATGCTTTGCATTTGTTTGAAATATCTCTGACAAGTAGATATTTTTGAATTAGTGATCTAAAGATTTTTTTGATGATATAATTATGAGCTGGAGGCTGAATTTTTAGAAGTGAATTTGGTGGAACATTTGCAATTCAAAGAAGTTACTTAAATTAACAAAAATGCCCTAAAAGAACAGCTGTCTACCTGACTGATCCAAGAAAATGAACACTGAAAATAAACAGCTGCCCTGTAGAAGGCTATGTGATAAAACTAATCACCCTTTGCATAATGTATTTGTTTTCCCCTGTGCTTATTACAGACTTGGTGAACCTTCAAAACTATAAATATTTAAACGTAACAGACATCCCAGGCATGTGAGTTCAAATGAAAGTAGGATTTCAGTAGCCTGACTACAGCAAATCCAATTCTCTTAAGGAAATAGTTCTGATTGTTATATAACACTCCGAAGCATTTTTTTTTTTTTTTGTTATACCAACAAATCCTTTTTAAAAGGAGATTTCTGGTGAAATTTGAATATTCTCCAAACAATACAAGGCTCAATATCTGGACAAAGGCTACAGTTCGACTAGCATCATCACAACAACATATTATGGAGAGCAAAATAATAGTATGTATTTAAAGATACTTGAAGAAATAACCCCAGATTGCTATACTTTATCATAGATCCTCCAAAATCAAGTCACTAAAGTTAACCAAGAAATGACAATATTCAGTAGTTGCGATGTCTCAGCTGTGTATTTTTCACTTTCCAAAAGCCAGATGAAAGCATGGATGGAAATAGGGACACCTCAAAATAATTTCAGGGTTCAAACTAAGGGATTAGCTTTAGATGCAGGTTATTTTCATAGCCACGAGGACTCTGCAGTCACGACCTAGATGAAGGCAGCACATGGAGCCCCAGTTGTGAGAAACTGCCATGTGACAAACAAAATTAAGTGTTCAAAACCAAATTGATTTCCCTCCTGTTGTGTCCATTCATGGAAGGAAGGTCAGGTGTGCTTTCTTTTGGACCTTTTTTCTGCTCCAGCAATTGTCGGTAGCTTCTACCATTGAAATACTCTCCAGATCAGACTGTTCTCTCTCACATTCCCTGAGCAGCGGAACCTACTGGGATAGACCATAACCAATGCCAACAAGTTCCATTATGGCAAAGGGCCCAAGAGATAACAGACAAAGCAAAGCTAAGCCAACTATCCATCACTTGCCTCACCTTGCAGGCATTAACTATAGCTTGGTCTGATTTATGAAGAAATCCATGGTGTCCTGAAAGCCTTTTTTGAAGAGCATGATTTGGGATGCTGCCACCACCACTGAAGCAACCAGAAAGCTGTGACAGTTGCAGATAAGGCAGGTATCTCTGCACTCAAGTGCCACAGATAAACCCTTTATATTTTCAACCATTCCAACACTCCCTACTGTATGCAGGGCTTTCTCCTAAAAGCCTTTCAGCTTCCACCTCCAGGAAGGCCTCCCAGCCCTCCTGTGCCATGCATGCTATCTGCAAAATGAGCATCGTTTTTGTTCTCAAGAACAGAATAAGCTCTTCTCTCGACAGGGGCTCAGACTTACCCAGCAGCAAAGACGAGGCAAACAGGCCTGATACTCAGGCATACCATCCTAAGTGTAATTCACAGTCCCTACAGAGTCAATTGAACAATTGCATCATTTGTCAGACTTAGACTTTTACTTGTATCTATATATATAAGTCTATATCAGAATTGTTCACAAATAGCTGCAGGATTCACTTGGCAGAAAGGCCATAATAAGCAAACACATAATATTCACTGTATTTGAATTACTAAAACTGGACAGCTTCAGTTTATGCTAATTTATTAAGTGAAGATCTGCCTATTATCAAATCAGTCCATTGCCTCTTTCAAATCCATCCACTAAAAAGCAATTGCAGTTGTCACTTGCCCAGATGCACAGAAGGAGTAAGATGCACAGAGCAGTCTTCCTTTGATTCTGCCACAAGGGTTGTAATTTCAGAGTAAGCCCTATAAAAAGTGAGGAACCTAAGTAGAAACATTTCAACCAGTGGTGGCAGCCTGGAAAGGAGAACAAAAAACATAACTTACAACAGCTTTGCTCTAAAGGGCTGTAAGAGACGTTTGTCTTTTTTCCCTTTACTCCTTCAAAAGCATGCTGAGAAGATTCAGTTCCCACCAAAGTCAAGAGAAACCTTTCCACTGATTTTAATGAGCACTGGAGATTGGGATGTGCGCCCTCAATGAAGCCAGCGTGTTTTTGTTTTTTTGTTTTTAATTCAAAAGTTGCTTTACACAGACTGTCTGGAAGGAAGTAAAGAAGATTAGCAATGATATTCTGAACTAGCTTAACCTAAAAAGAATATATTTATTCTAAAAGGTCTCAGCATACACAGATGTACTACATGCTAAGAATATTCAGTACAGCCCCCCCAGCAGCCATTCTTTGCAAGACTGTTTTTACCGAAAGCCATTCTGATGTGACACATAGAAAAGATAAGACTTTTTACACAAAATAGGATTCACTAGAAATACTTTCTAATGAATTTTTTTTATATTGTGTAAGCTAGCCTGCCTGCACTCCTTTGGCTCATCCTCCATGTGCTGCTACAAATAGATTCTACTGTACAGCATGTTGAAAAAAGGACCAATATGCTTACCCTTGAGCCTATGTATGTAAATACACTATTACAAATAGGAGATGACCCAGGAATTTCTCAAGAATAAAACACTTAAATTGCATACCCTTACTGTGCCACCAAATTTGCTACACATTCTTTAAAATTATTAAAAAAAATAGACCTAAAAGACCATTAATAAACAAGCACAAGTGAAAGGAATTTCAAATAGCTCGTGTTAATTGAGTTTATCTCAGTGTGAAGCCACGTCAAAAAGCCCGCAGCAAATGTATTTTGTTAAAAGTACCTCTTGCACAGCAGGCGCTAAATATTAGAAAGTAAGCTTGTTCATTAGTGGGCTACAATTGAAAAGGCTACTAAGATTCAACTAAATTATTAATGCAGTATCTTAAAATCGTGAGATGGAGAATTAAACCTCTTACACAGCACATGATTTTAATGCTACTTTTCCATCATGTTATTCTGATAGTAATGTCCCAGCTTACATAAACTCAGAGAGAACCAGAGGGCAGCCACGGGCCAATCTGAGTTTGCACTCTTCAGTGTGTTCAGGAATCTCTACTGCCTCTACTTCTAGGGCTCCCGTATTTTACTTGTGTGCCTACTGAAATGGGGTTAATGATTTTTGCTTATTTTATCAGGTTATTTATATGGTTAATGAAGTTTAAAAGATAAAGGTTTTTTATTTAAATCCATTGTGGGGTTTGGGATCCCTAATATTTCCACAGGTACAGTTTCAGGCTGCATCTAAACCAGCTTAACATTGAGTTGATACTGAAAGGGGCAATTCTGGAGTTCCCTGCCGTGTCTGAGTCAGTCAGCTTATGAAATGAAACAATATGCTCTTTCAGAGCTATTTTTCCATTGGATCAGCCACACTACCAGCACGGAGAAGAGGGAAGCACCCAGAGCACCAAGGTGTAAGGTAGGAAGCAGGTGGTGATTTTAGGTAGTAATATGTCATTAGATTGGTTTCCTTCAACGTGATGTGAAATCACCAAATCTTCTGGTCAAAAGGCAAGGGCTGAAATCTGGAAAACACCAGTGTCTACTAATAAGCGCATGTATGGAACAACACAACAGAGGAAATGAGCTACATACTGCACAGACTACTTAAAGTTTTGCTTGCTTTTGTAATTCATTCATAACTTTCCACAATGAACAGGCAATACATAGACACAATGCAACATTTTCTCCCTGTTGGTCTTTGAAATCTCACAGAGAATATGAAAGAGGAGAAATACGAAAGATCCTTCGACAACGCAGCTATGATCAGAAACTGTGTTGCTTTAAAACGTGAACAAGGCTCTCACCTCAGCAGGCTATGCTCTCAACCACCAGCTGCAGAGGTCAGTGCACACATTCAGCGACCATGCTGAGAAAAGAACTTCTGGGGGTTTGAAGATGATTTTGTTTTATTTTTTATTTACAGAAGTTTGCTCTCACTCTACGGATTACTTTTAGTCACAAAAACATTCTGAAAAGCCCAAACACACAATCCTACCCAATTCCCATAGTTGCAAAGAGGGTACCAAAGGTTACGTACTCTGATACCATCAAGGTTTACAAAGCAAAAGCTTTACAAAATAAATATTTTATTCATAAAAATTATATCCATAACATATTTGTTACTAGCTCTGAGTTCATTTTGCAAAGTAGTTTGTTTCTAACTTCAGAGGGGATAGGATGGGATGAGATGAAATGAAATAACATGAAGAAACTCTCATTTGTGGGAGCAGAGTAGAAAATGCCTTGGTATCAAACATAAATAGCTCGTTTACTTCCAGATTAGTTGGAAAATAATGAGAGAGGGAGAGAGTAACTAGTAACAGTGCGTACCTTCACTGTTGCCAGAGATCAAATGTGCATGTCTTGCATAAAGGTGCTGTGACAGCCCAGCAGGATTTTCTGCTGGTGGTCCAGAAGACTAAATCTGATACCAACGCAATGCTTTGGGAGTTCAGCAATCCTTCCTCAAGCTAAAGGTCATCTACTTAGGTGTCTTAGGGGAGCAAAGGCAGGTGCTCCTTCCCAAACTTCAACTTCTTACAGACCGAAATCTTGTTCAGGCTGTTGTTTAAACTTCAGTAGAAGGCACTCATGTGTCAGTTGTTGAAGGTTTGATGAAATACAGCAGGCTTATAAATATAAGCCAAAATTATCCTAGAAACTTGGGGTTTTTTTGCTCAATAAGCCTGAGAAAAAAACATGTTTGAAAATAACACACTCTTCCACTCTCTGTTTCAGGCATCCCGTCACCTTGGCCCACAATGTACTCTCAGACAAGGACAACATATTTGCACCACCATAAGCCAGGTAATATCCCCTTTGCCGCCGTCTTTCTGCTAAATGAAGCTTAAGGTCTTTCATTTTACTTATAAAATCTTAATGTCCAGGTTCCTGCCTATTTGAGGAATCACATTCTCCATAAAATATGGTATGAAGGAAAGTATTCAAGCCTGAAAGCCCTTTCAGTTTAAGAGACTAATGTCAAGATATTATCCATCATACAAACCCAGATCACAGTGTGTTCCTTCTCTCTACTTCAGAGAAAAAACCCACAAGTTTCTGGTGGTATAAGACATTATTTCTGATTTCCTCAGAAAATGGGGAATGATGACCAGCTGCATTCAGCTTAGAGGATGGACAGGAGCTAGAACAGCCAATTGAAAGAATAAAATTGAACTGCAGGACATTGTTATTTGATATTTTAGTGCAAAATTGAACTTAAACAAACAACTACTTCCTCAACTAAGGCAGTTTCCAGAAAGTTCTCTCGGCAAGTTGCTCTGGAAGCTTTGACATACCCCAGATTTGCACTGGGTTGACTACTTCTGCAGCGGGTGACACAGGGCTGGCTCTGTGGAAGACCTATCAGGTAGATTGCTCTATGGCCAAGGAACCACATGTCCAGGTTCCTCTGGAAATCTGCATAGTCAAACCAAAACATTTGAAATTAAACAAATAGCATTCTCCCATCTACCTCTAGCCAGCAAATAATTTTGCTTTGGTTGCTTAGGTTGAATTTGATAGTTTTAATCATTGAACAGGATTTTATTTTTTCTCCTAGTAACCTCAATTTTTCAGGAAGATGTGTTTGGATTTTTATGCTTTCTTTTTAATACACAAATCTAAACAAATAAATTAAAATGAGGGAGAGGCAGCAGATTGCACAAAACTGACTGACAGAATTGAAGAATAAAGGAGACAGAGATGAGATTTGTTTGCTTAGCCCTTTCTCACAGCTTAACTCACTCATAATATTAGTTACCATTCAAAAGCTTTTCCAGCTTCCAGAGTCTACTAGGTTATAGAAAGAGCTATTAAGAAACACTAATTCTAGTTATTCTACCTCTATTTTATTTAAAAAAACAAAATTAAAAGTGCAGGTTTGTCACATGCATCTGTTGGTCTGCTATCCCCCTGCCCCCCATTTTATATATAAATATCAGTGTTTTCAACTACAATAAATTCTACGTACTTTATTTTTTCAGCCTTCTTGACCAGCTTTATCAATCACTGTCTTTTATAAGCAGGATCCAAAATGGTGATATAAATGTTATAAGGTTGACAGATAAGCCAAAAATAAATAAAACTAGTACATTATTGCAGCAAAGATGCAGTCAATGTTGTGTGAAATGAGGTGGTGTCTCTATTCTGAATCGGTTTAGGAGACTGAGAAACACGCATACATCATTCTGAGCTGTCAAGGCCCACTTAACATCAATATTTAAAAACACATAAATAAATCCCAATAAGACCAAGATTTTGCTGAATAGACAGATTAATTGCCTGTTTATTGGGTATTTAGGGTCTACGTTTTCATCTTTAGAATGATTTGCAAAAGTACTTGGGTGAAAATGGAACAATATTTTCATCAATGTAATCTCAAAAAAATACATACACTAAGTCTGAAGACATTTAAGAGACTTCTGTCCCACTTTTGATTTCTCTGAAGCTTAAATTTGACCAGTGTGACAACAGACTATTCAACATCGAAGTCAACCTCATCTATGTTTACTTCTGTTGTGATAACTAAGATAGCCCATACCACAACAGCACCAGTAGAGAACTGCAGGTTTTTTGGTAGCTGACAAACGACCACATCTCACGGACAACATGTGAGCGAGAGATGAAATTTCATGACAGAGATTCAGCAGTCAGGCAATTTATTCTCACTTCATGGAGTCCAATTTTCTTTCTTATGCTGCTAAATCAATGGCTCATATTACAATGCTTTATGTCATCTTGCAGTGTCAGATGGACTCCCTGTGCTTGCGTGGGAGTTGGCTGCAATGGGATAAAGTTTAAGTCTCTCCTTCAATTAACAGTTAAGCACAGAATAAAATCACTACAGGTATCAGCTCTTTAAATACAGACATTCTTTTGCACTAATCAGCTTCTTTGCTATTGCATTAATGATTAATATGGAGGTAGGGAATTTGTGTGTCACATCTGTCAAACAGTGAGGTTCTGACCTATTTTTCTGCTATAATAAGGACAATGTCCCATTTAGAGAGCACTGCAATAAAAGCATTCTTTTTACCACAAATTTTTGGAGGTAACAGTGACAGTCTTAAGTGAAAAGATATATTTTTTGGTACAGAAATGGATGGATATTTAAAAAAAAAATCACAACTTTGAGAAAATATCCCAAAGAGAGATTATGACAGCTTAAATAAATCATGGTCTACCATAACTTTCCCAAATATTTATTTGCCTAAAATAGGTAGAAAAATCTAAAGCTAGGCAGATGGATTGACATTTTTCTTGGCAGATTCGTAACCTTACGGTCCCCAAAATTTTAATGTTCAATAGTGCTTCATTAGTATACTCAAGTGTATTTATTACGATGCATTATTAATACAGATATGTGCCTAGGAGATGTACAGTTTGTAATTATTTTTCCTTTCAAAACATAATAGCTTCACACTGGGCTTGTTGCAGCTACAATACTTCATCGTTGAATGCTCCTTCAAACATTCTGGTGCTGTGACAGAAATTTGTATTTGAACAGAAAAGCTGTCAAGAAGGTGCTGTGGTGCTATCCATCACATGTTTAATCCTGACCATACTTAGATGTTAGTGAAGCTATCTGTCCAGGACACTAACCAAAGACTGAAATTATGCCTTCTGTTCTTACACATGAAAGCCACAAAGTTAGACTGAATTCAATAGGCCTGTATTACACTCTATTAATTTCCTATTAGTTTCCTATTAGTTCTCAGCTATGCAAAATCCAGCCACAGTGTCATTGTGGTTTAGACATGCAACCTCAATTTCAGTATCAAAAAATGGAGCCTGTCACTTCTCATAATTTTACAGAAGATTCTACAAATGTAAATCCTTTTTCAACCTGTCATCCTTTTATGTCTTTAATGAGTTTGTTCAGTAACAGTACAGAATCTTAATTTCACAGAAATATTAACAGTTACTATAACTTTAAGCATCTGAAGCAGCTGCTCAATTAAAGCCTAATTTATACATTTATACTTAGTTTTACAAAAAGCAATGACATTTAGAGTTTTGATTTTCTTTCTTTTTCCTTCCCTCCCATTTACATTTCACATTTCCAAGGAAAAAAAAAGTTGCAGTTAAAAACTGAACTAAAGATTCTAAACCAAAATCTTTAATCAGGAGTACATTATGTAGTATAATATGATTCCTTAGCAGTTAAAATCTAACATTTGTAAAAACAAATGGCACACACTTGACAGGCAAATTACACATGGATTACCATTTGTTAAAATTTCATCACAGAAAATAGTTTAACTGTTGTGAATATGAGCCAAGATGAGCCTGACAAGTACTTTACATGAAAGATTAGCATATTCTCTTCCAGAGGTTTATGCTTAATTTAGATGCATCGACTTTTTGCCACCATTGCTGACCTTTATGTCTAATCAAAGTCCCTTTGAATCCAAATCCCCAACCTTTTATCTCTCCTGACAGCTTTTAATTTGAAGGCTTGTAATAAAGTCTATTAAAATTCAGAATGTATCAGTGTTTAAAGCTCGGTTCACTTTGCTGGATTTTCAGATATGAAACTTCAAATGGGCTGATTACAGTTAGTCCAAACTTTTAATTTTAAGCTTTACACCAGGTTAATAAAGCCGTTTGGAGGGGGAAATCAATCTAGATATTTAGTTACGATGCATGAAGATTACATATGTGGCATAACTATAAAAAATTATTATCTATAAGTAGTATTGTACACAGACACTGGGTAAGTTAGGACTGCAGTTGCTTCTGTGATAGTCCTGTATCTGTGGTTAATTTTATATTGCCATTTCATCCCAGGCAGCCAGAGTTTCCATATGAGACAGTATAAATTCAGTGCAATGGCTTCCAAGTAAATAGCCAGTGCTGCTTCATCCAACCCTGTTTGGAAGAGTGATTCACCAAGGTGTCACATCCCACTGGGTGTCTTGCAGTCTGCCAGGCTACATGGTGCCAATGCCAAGCAGCACCTCCGTAGCTAGATCTCCCTTGAAGAAAAACAAAGCCTCTTCCTCTGGGTCACCTGTAACTGCCAGTTCACAGAGAATACGGCCATCATCTTTTCCATCTAAATTAATTACTGTTAAAATAGTAAGGTAATTTGGAGCAAAATATTTCAAAAATGCTGAAACTTGCAATTCAAAGGCCTTTTTTTTTTTTTCCCGCTTTTTTAAAACCTCCTCCTGCTCAAGTATGTTGTTTCTTCAGTTGGAATTTTTCTATTCTTTCTAAGTAGCGTGTACAAATCCAAACATTACATATCTGATTATCACACATAATCCTACTGTTTCATCAGGCAGGTACTATCATCAGAGAAGGAGCTGTAGATATGAAAAGGGGATTAAAAAGCAAGCTAAAATAAGCTGATTCTTACAAATTCTTTTAAAGAAATCCATATCTGAAGCATACAATGAAATGTAAACACAAGTGAGATTTCTTATCTTTGCATGGGTTTCAATTATAGAATTATGTAAAAAAGCCACTGTATACTGCTGTCTTTATAGAGCACAGGTTAGTCCCTAAGAGCTCACAGAGATCCCTCCATACAGATCTCATGGCAAGATAAGGACTTGATTTTCCTTGTAGTTCAGAGAAATAAACCCAAACCAAACAACACAACAGACATCTAGCTTTTGGGGTGAAAGGAGTTAATCCAGTTGGTGGTCGGTCACAAATGGTGTTCCCCAGGGCTCTGTACTGGGGCCAGCTCTCTTTAACATCTCTATCAATGACCAGGACAAGGGGATTGAGCGTACCCTCTGTAAGTTTGCAGATGACACCAAGCTGGGCAGGAGCGTTGATCTACTTAAGGGTAGGATGGCGCTACAGAGGGATCTGCACAGGCTGGAATGATGGCCCAAGTCCAGCTCCATGGGGTTCAACAAGGCCAAGTGCCAGGTCCTGCACTTGGGTCACAACAACCCCATGCTGCGTTACAAGCTTGTGGAAGAGTGGCTGGAAAGCAGCCTGGCAGAAAAGGACCTGGGGGGGTCGGTCAACAGCTGGCTGAACATGAGCCAGCAGTGTGCCCGGGTGGCCAAGGACAATAGCATCCTGGCTTGTATCAGACATAGTGTNCACCTGGGGACATGGTTTAGTGCTGGGCTTGGCATTGCTAGGTTAACGGTTGGACTCAATGATCTTAAAGGTCTTTTCCAGCCTAAATAATTCTATGATTCTATTATTTTTAATATACACATAATTGAAAACTCTTGAATTTGTTACAGCACTATAGTTCCAAATGCAATATTCCTTAACTGCCACAGAGCACAACTGGATTTAAACCACAGCTTTTTCAATGATGCTGTAGTTTAATTTCTTACAGCTGCTTTTAGTCTATTAAAAAAAAGGTAAAACTTCTCAAATCTAATTTACTTATTCTCTAATTTCAGACCAGAAAATTATGCATCACCCTCATTTCATGCAAGTGAAATGCCAGATGACACAAGGAAATTCTGAAACATAGAATCTAGGACACCAGTTCCAAGGCTGCAGTGGAAAACCCAGAAAGGTTATTTGCAAAATTAGTCTAGTTAAATATACAAGAAGTGGAAAGTCTGCACGCATTTCTTAGTACTGAAATCACTAGGAGGTTGCAGGTGCAAGTGTAACTAGGCTGCTGCAATGGATATTTGTCTTTCTTTTATTTTCTCCCGTTGTTCATTTCACACATTCCTCTTTATGACTTCCTACTTTCCCGAGGCCGATAACTAAAATAAACTAAACATCTTCTATCGCTTCAGCTGCTTTCATAATACTGTCAGAAGCTTTACAAACAGTGCCTCCAGACAGATGTTCTTCATGTTCCAGTGCCATTTTCTGGACCTCTAGTGGAGCACGTGGTAAATGTACTCAATATCAAGCCAATTTCAGAACCAGCTGTATCATCCATGTAATTTAACAAGTACAAATTGGTTTATATCACTTACATACTTGAAAATAGCTTTGTTTTGGCCTCATTAAAGACTGACATAGTGAATGTATCATTAATCAAGAACCTATGCACTTTATCATACATCCTGACCAACAATGTGAAAATAAGAATCTCTCTGATCGTGAAACAAACTTTAGTTTCTCTTAATCTAGAGTTTTGTTAAATAAAGTTTCTATTTTTAATACTTTTTCCTCACAATCCTGTCTCTTTTTTGTAGAGCTAGTAAAACATTATTTTCTTTTTCCTGTTATCAATAGTTGTGCCTACTCTTGATAGATTGCAAGTTTCTTATATTTCAGTCTTTGATTAAGTATTTTATGTTAAAGCAGGTAAAGATTTAAATATAAGTTTACCTAGAGACGAATAAGTAAATAAATAAAAAGCTGAACGTCAAATTTCAAAGAATTGTCTCTCTAAAAAAAAAATCATCAAGTATGATTACTCTAACCAAAGAAAAGAGCTTAACAAGAAACAATATATTTGCAGGCTTAGATTCTGTGGTGATAGAAAATCTCTCAAATCTAACAGTAGTTTATATATCTACAGAGACGTAAAATTCCTCAGATGTTAAAAAAAACCCCAAACCAAA
>VXBO01000374.1:78558-107790 GCA_013400135.1 Rhinoptilus africanus
CCCCCCCGAATTCTGCAGCTCTGGACAAAGCTTTGCAAGAATTTAAGATGATGTTCAAAATAACAGCAACATAACTTAAATATCTATGGCTGCCAAACACCGTTTGGGTTTTACAAATTACTAGCCAGCCTATTTGATCTGAATATCCTGGGTTATTTGCAAGCACTTATGCAAAACTCTCACTGCTTTCTGTAGACAGAAAGAAGAAAAATGGGACAAGAAGATGAGACAAGTTGGACATCATCATCATTTTAGGAAGACATCCTTTCTTTGACACATTTCGTCGTGTTTTATCACTGTTTGTTTTGTCAATGTTTGCACATTAACATTACTAAGAAAGCCTCTACTGCTGAATCTCACTGTAATTTTAAATCAGCTTATATAATATCTGTATACATAGATACATGTGCAAAACATCGCTGCACGATTTGCCAAATGCTCTTCTACTGTCACGCTTTTCCTGTGTGGAGGAAAAGGAGCACCTCCAACATGTGCTGCCTCAGACAGGAGGTGAGGTGAAGTGCTGAAGTAGGTTGTTTTTTTTTCCTTTGCATGTATTTTGTATGCATTTGTCACATGATTTAAGAGACAGTTTATTTTCCAAAATTAGAAGGCACATAATTTCTCATTAAATCTAATTCCAGAGATGCAAGTTTTCAAGTTCATTCCTATGAAGAGAGTGAAATGCGGACAGTATTGTTTTCCGGTTTCCTACACTGTTCAAAAAAGCCAGAAAGAATTTTGCTTGTGATAAATGATTTCAAGAATAAACTTTATATCTTTCAGGCCAGAAAGGTGATGTTTCAAAAAACAACGAATAATAAAAGCAATCTTAAAAATACAAAGTATTTGGAGACCTCAGCTCCAGTTGTTATCACAAACAGACTGGATTTCCTTCCAGGGACCCATATTAAAATTTCTCCTTTCCACTGTTCTCTTCAAGGAAAAGAAAAGAAAAAAAAGAAAAGCTGCCCTGCATACACTGCTCAGTCCTTACTTTGAAGAGAATTGGAAGAATTCCTTTCCAATTTTTTTTTTTCAAATGTTCTTTATATGGTCATATGCAATGGCTAATCAAAGGATAAGTTATTTTACAGATGAGGCACAATAAGCATCAGGTAAACACAAATCTGTTCATTTTAGATGCAGAAAATGTAGGACCTCACTGTTTACATAATAGTATTTTCTGTGGCAGCACTTTATATGGTCCCAATGCACTACAAGGTGTCAGTGCTCAGTATTTCTGTAAATAAGACCGTGATTGTTAAGTTAGACAGCAACAACATGAAAAACAGGCAGTTGGTGACTATCTGTGAAACACTTTTTTCCTTGTGTAATTTAAGAGCTTTGCGTCGGAGGCCAGGACATAACCAGTTCTCCAGCAGAGCATTCAATCGCCTTACATGAGACTCTTCTCCTCACAGTCCTCTGCATGATTCCCTTGACATTTTCCATCTTCTGTAACTGACAATTTGGGGGTAATACAGAGAAGATACACCTGTGAGATGTAACCTATTCCACAATAACCTTATCACAGCTATTCAGACAGCTTTGCAAATATGGGTGTTAGTCATCTTGCCTATGACTCCCATCAGAGTACCCACACCCTACCTCTTCTGAAGAAAGGAAGACAGATCTCATACTAGATTATTGTCATGGTTTTCATATGGAAGGTGCTTCAGTTCTTTAAAGGATGCTAGAAATAACAAGTTCTTAAATGTACGTGAAGTGAATCTTATGATTCTGAAAGTACCAAAACAAATTTCAAACAAGTTTCAGAATAAAACTTAAAAATCTGCAATATGCCACCAGTTTAAGCAAAAATTACATCAGTAATAATTGATAATTTCTAATGCCACTGCTCCTGATTTGCATTGGGAATCAAACCCAACACCAATCCAAAGCAAAAAAACCCCCACAACTTGAATGCAATTCTCAGTTGAAATATTGCTTCTCTGCCAGGAGAAAAAAGCTGTAGAGTTGTCTTATATGATCTACTGCATATTCAGTAAGAAGACAGGGATGTACAACACTGTCCCTTGTCTTTCTGGTGGGAGCCAGAGACAGTGAATACAAGCTATACTAAAAATTAGCTGGGTCAAACATTAGAAAATGATTCTTTGAATCTCATATCTGTAGAACTGATATGTGAGACTGAGACTAGTAATTCTAAACCACAATACAGAAATGTATACTACTTGATTCCCAAAAGCCATGCCTCAATAACAGTGGTAGATCTACCTATGGAGAATACCTATACACTGGGAAGGTTTTCCAGGAGCACTGCACTTGAAATAATGTTTCCTAGTTATGAGCAGTCAGAAACATCAAAGTAATACCAGAACAAGAAGTGAACTTTTTCTTTTCTCAGTTTAGATCTCCATAATAAAAAGTTTAGAAGGCATTTAAAACCAGTTTCTATCTGTCACTCTTTAATTAACAGCAAAAAGCATATAAAAAAGCCCTTGGAACATACATGTAGGAGGCACAATGTACTATATCTGAGACACAATTAAAATAACAAATACAAGCCCAGATGAGATTTTCTATATATTGTAAGAGGTGTCTTTTGTCAGTACTGGAGACTATTTTAAAGAAAAGAGCTTTTCAGATTTTCATTACTGGTTTCGGGCTTCGCCAACTCAAGAGTCTGTACCATCTCATTTCTGAAATAAGACCTGGAATGACCACTGGGAGTAAAGTCTGCTAAAAGAGCTAATTGTTCAATTTACCTCTAGAAGCCTTTCAGGAGACCAAAAAAATAATAATAGTACTACATATTAAAACATCTTATTTGATTATCTCTACTCCACGGATTTATATGAGGGGAATGCTGTCACAAGTAACACAAGGACCTGGAGCAATGACTTGACATCCTAAAAGCCTTTGAAGTTTGCTTTTTCAGAATAACCAAATCCCACCAAAACTGAAATCAAGTTATTGATTTGGTCTTCTTTAGCAACCCTTTGTGTACATCTTGAAAAGAAGTTTTACTTCTACCACATTAAAAAAACCAACACCTGATTATCTGCCTAAGAGATTCCCTTATGTTCCCGATTACGACAACTCCATGCCACAGGGCAGGGATGGATTAGTTCAGTATGAGCTAATTCCACAGTCATAATGGCTAAAGAGCACACTACAGAGACACCCATGGGAATTTACTGGTTCTGGTTGGTCTAAGGTAAGAGGTTATTGGCTTGTATTTCATTACAACAGATAGTTATGCCAGAGGATATCTTTATGGAGAATTTGTGTTGATGGTTTTCCCAAGGTAATCATGAGGAAGAGGTCAAATTATTCTCCTTCAAGATTTACACTGCATTTGTCACCATCCCATTTTGGCTCACACACAAATAGGTTATTCTTTATCTCAACCTCCAGGAACAAGAAAAGCTCTCTGTTCTTTTTGCATGAATCTGGAAATGAGGAAGGAAGTGTTCTCAGAGGATGTAGGTCATAACTACATCCCCTACCATCTGGTCCTTGAAACCCAGCAAAGAAATTGAATATATTGCATTCCAGCAATTTCCATTGACAGACAGTCCCTCAAGGATTGTAACTAACAGGTGAAGTTTAGAACAACCTCCAAACTTCTCTGAGCACTGCTGAGCTACAGAAGTCTTATGCTGGCTGGCTCAGTAGGAAACCATAACCACCTCCTTCACCTTTTATTGCAGCTAATCTATATGTATTTGCATTCAGAAAACATTCGTACCTGAAACTCGACTATTTTTTCATGTAATCCTCTTAATCAGTGACAGAGCATTTATATATTTAATTCTAAACTACATTTGATGGTGGCTAATACTTTAATTAGCTATTTACACATGGTAAAAATTACAAGAGTAATTAAGGATATTCAGATTAATTAAAAGCATTAGACAGTATTAAATGTGAGAGAACAGATTTTAATTAAATCTTTCAAGTATTTTTTATAATCTCTTCTGTTGAGACATAAACTATAGTAACACAGTTATATCTGAATCAGATAGCTTTGCACTATCATCACCATAATGTTAAAAAAACAGAACCTAAAAGCACTGCATGAACTTATTCTTTACTGTTTATTAAAAATCCTATCCATAGAGATTAACTTTCTTTTCTCTCCATCTTTTTGTTTTGCCAGTACTGATACAGAATGACTGGTAGTAAACTGAATTGATTGAAATACTGTTTTAGCCTCACCATAGCTTATTTCTAAATAAGTTCTTTAAAACATTTGAGAGAAATACCTTTTAGCCTGCCTCAAAAATACTATTCAGACAAAGATTCCTCCTTTTTCTACTTAAAACTAAGCATAATCCAGAGGACTGAAGATACCCTGTGGATTCCAGCATCCCTGTTCAGACACCCTTGAGGCAAATCATGCCATCGTTAATGTGTTACTGTGTCTCTGGGTCCCAAGCTTCTATCTGTGGATGAGGCGGTACTGAGATGCAGCGTGCAGCAATTGAACTCTTGCCAGCAGCTGCCTGAGGAACCTGGTGCTCTCCTGCCCAGCACAGACCGGCCAAGGCTGCCAGTCTTCCCCTACACTGAATCATCACTTGTGGGTTGAAAAAAATAAATCATATGAAGCCCATGAAAACTCTAAGGTGAAATATCAGTTTTGTGATTATGTACACACACAGACTGTTTCCCAAAGCACGAAAACTGCTTAAGTAACGGTGGCCTGAAATATCCAGATAACCAAGAGGAAAAAGCAACAGGCTGAGACCTGGATCCCAGAATAAGAAAAGATTTGCAGATACCAAAAAACCTGGCATCATGGTTGCTGAATGTCGCCTCTACCAACATCATTCCCCCACAGTTTCCTTGGTTAAATTACCAGGAATAAGACAGTATATAATAATATAAAGCACGCATCACAAGGTCATTTAGGTTGAGCAGTTTAGAATGTTGGAGCATAGAAAAAAGCAAGCAGTGCAACTATTTACATTCAGAATATCAATAAGATGCATGCTACTAAATCGTATAGCTCTTTCAAAATATCATGGTAAAAGCTATAAGACTTTCAAATTCAGTGTTCCTGCTGTACATATGCAAGCCAGAGTAAGATATTTAAGTTCTTTTACTCACAAATGAATCATCAGCACAAATGCGGGTGCTGTTTCTTCCATTCCCATATGTTCCCGAATACTATTTTGTCCTACTTTTGTGCGTATACAAAATTAGAATTGTAAGTTGCATCAATTTTAATCTTTAAATTGGTTTTATTTACAACCTCTAAAGTTCCTTGATTATTTCTAGTAACATTTGCATCAATGCTTAAATTATTCATGACATTTCAGTTATATCATTGGGTGCTTCAAAGTAAAACTCAAAGTAACTTTTCTTTCCTGAGAACAAAGATATACTTTCCTTGCTCTCAAGCAGAAATTCATAGGAAGATGAAAGAAATGCCAAGAATTGTTAATAAACAAATTTGTGGAGTAAATTATAAACAGAAATATGAAAATATTCCCAGTAGAAATAGAAAACTATCTCTAAAAATGCCTCCAAATACTAATTAAGTCTATCCAATTACGATAATATTTGATTTATCTAGGTCAGGACTCAAGAAATGTTTTGCTGCTTAAGTAGCATCTGAATTACATGCTCCTCCCTGTGTGGGACATGCGACTGGAGGAAGTTGTACTGCCATGAGCCAGACCCAGAAGAGGAAAAAGCCACTTGGAGACCTGCTGTGTGCTGCAGAGTAGCTGCTGGTGCCAGATGGAGCCTGTCCCCAACAGATGAAGGGATGCTTCTTTGGGCTGTTATGTTGCCCTCGTCCTCTCCAGCCTTGGGGCTCAGGCCTGAGGGATCTGAGGGGGAGGAGGTGTCAAAGCATTAGGAAATAGGGCAAGTTCAGGGACTGCAATCTCTTTCATGCCCCTGCTATCTTTCTCCCCATCCCATATAGATACACTCTTTTCCTTCAATCTATGTAAAGCAAATGAGACTATATAGAAGCACATAACAGCATTTGCATGCATTTCTGATTTTTTAAAGATGAGAAATTGGAATTGTAATTCTTCACCCTTAAACTGCAGGAAAATGTAAAGCAGGCTTCAGAACCCTGTAGATTTAATTCACCACAATCTACATTTCACATTCAGACATTCAGACAAACTTATTTGTGCATCACAATGGAAGAGCAAGACATTATGAAACTTCAGATTTCAAGCCATCAATTAATACTCTAAATCAAAAGCTTTCCTTCTTTCAGTAGATACATATAATGAATATTTTTGGTTAACGTAGGCAGTGATATTTATGAATGGCATGCAACTTCACAGTAAATAAATCAGCTATTCAATTTAACTTCATGAAATTGGTGGTAACATTTATTTCAGAGGGCTGAGGTGAATTATTCCTAAAAAAACCCACCTAATCAAGGGGTTGCCCCATTATACCCCAATATAGACTTATTTTTGATAGTAATTTCACTTCCTCAGAAGGTTTCCTCAAGTACATGATGAAACATATTTATGTTTTCACAACACATTTATGATTTCACACCAAGTCATATGAAATGCGAAGTTTCATATGGCTTTGAATCACAACCAAGTGGAAGTCTGTAAAAGGCTGCCAATATTTGCCTGAAACACCACATTGTGACAATAGCAGTTGATCCCGATACGCAAGTGATAAACAAGTCACAACCACTTAATGAAATAGGTGCTTTCTTATTTCACCAGGACAAACCAGAAAAATGTGGTTAAAAAACCGTTTGGACTGAGCAGCCTTGCAGCCTTCCTTGAAGAATGATTTCACTGAAGGGTAGAAAAAAAGGCAGTACTAAAATATAGTTCCCTTCTCATCAGCTTTTGCATTAGAAAGCTAAGCAGCAGCAGTTTAAAGTCAAAATTCTGATTTAAAAATCAAATTCATTGCTTTCAGGCTGCCTCATACCCCTTCTTTCTCTGGTATTTGGTCGCCTTAAGAGGTGGTATCTCAAACACAGATGAGAAGTGAAGGATAAACCAAGGGACTGTTGGTATGACCCAAGCACCAGCCGTATATAGGAGGTGGTGGACAGGATGAATGCTAACTACAGCTCTGAAAAGAGACCCCTTGTACCAGGTCCAAACTAATTTCTTTAGTTCAGCCAAAGTCTTCAGCAGTTCTGCAAGAGGAGAGTTTAAGGAAAGAGAAGGCAATACAGACCTGTTTGCAGTAAGACATTTTTGCTTTTCCAATTCTTATTTGCCATCTTTAAGATTACCAAAGGAAGAGAAGAATCATGATAGAGGGAATATTATTTTTAGTGATCTTTCCATTAGCCAAAGTGTCATCTACCACATTGAGAAGAATGGGGGAAAGCCTGAGAAATAAAATTCATGTTTTAAAATCTACAAATCTACAAATATTTACTTTCTGTGTGGCAACAGAAACAAGGAAGGGATGCAATGAAAACGTATGTTAAGTTGTTAAAACTATTCAGGCTTAAAGAGATATTGAATCTTGGCAGGCGCACATAGATATCTTAAAAAAACCCCACTAAACTATTATTCTATGTTAAAGATCTTGAGGAAATGGTCTGAAAAAAGTGAGACTTCTGCTATCTGAATATTCACTATCTGAACAGAAATAAATGACTAATGATGTAAAGCTAAGGTGACAGATGGTCCACACTTCATAAGCTAGCCTAAGACATGGAATGAGCTCAGGCCTATATTGGTAGAACAGCACAGTAGGAAGATATTTGCATTTTCTTGAAATGTTTTGGTAATATTTTCCTTATAAATCACTTGCATTTTCTTATAGTAGTGTCTATATCCCAATATAATTAGAAGATGCCATAGAAATATTAAAATATTATCCCTTTCACAAAGGAAAAAAGGGTAAGATGGGGAACAAATTTAGTTCTTAAACTACACATCTCCGGAGTGAAAATGGCAAACTAGCAAATCAGAATGTCTAAGTGGGAAAAGTAAAGTTTGCACTTGAAAGTGTGGAGAGTGGGAGAATTTTAAAAAGCAGAGTATTAACATTTCTTTCTTAAGATGCTGTTCAAAGATACTGTGCCAATCTTAAAGATCAGTACATTAAAATTTACTTGAATAAGCATGCTCTTGTAGCTACATTAGAGACTTAGTCACAAGGTGACATACAACTTCAGAGATGAAAACTGCCAACCTAGTTAAATTTTATTAAGGCAGTCACATTCTTTAGATACGATCACACTGTAAGCATTGCCAATTAAAATTAGACCATTTGACCTTCATAGGGGAAAAAACATTCCTGCATCCAGCTTAAAAAAAAAAAATTAAGATGTCTACACAAAGAAGGATGACAGAGGTTTATTTCTACTTCACAGTTCAAATATTCTTTGTCGACTTCAAGATCTTGAACCAAAATATAAAAATAGTCAGGAAGGTCAGTTAAAGCAATTAATGGGAAGAGAAGCACTACCTTGTTCAAAAATGAAGATTTTTCTCATGGCCTGCAAATAAGTCAGAGTTGAGGTTCAATTTTCACCAACAAAAAGTTAAAATTTATTCACATTATTATTCCGGATGTCTTGTTTTTTTCCCACTTTTAGCTTTTACAGTAAATTGTGTTTGCAAATAGTACTGCGTGGCAATCTCAAGAGCAGTCCCCAGTAAATAAACTTTTGATTTCAGATCTTTTATTCCTGAACTCTGTCTTTCCTGAAAAGGACAGAAGACTTGCAAGAGAAAATTCTGCAAACACCTAGTTGTCATAATTTCAGAGATATAACTAAACAACATATTGTAACAACTTTTTATGACAAAGAGCTACATTAAGTAGAACATTATCCTGGAAACACACAGGCGTGACTGTTAGCACTGTTTCTTGGTACACGGGTGGACTAGAGACCTCACAACCACCCATACTGAATAAGCTTTAGTGACATATATCAAATGACTAGTTCTTCTCTTTTTCTCTATAATGTTTTAGTATCTATCTTCTTTCTGCTGCACTAAAAGGACTTTATTATATACAGCTGAGAAGCTATTTCTTTTGTTGTCAAGATAAACGACCAAATCGGCAAAATAAAAGCCTTGGGTTATCAGACATATCAATTTGACTCTAGTTACACTGTATTAGGTACTATATGAACATATATATTAGGGTGCATCTTCTTTTCATATATTCACAAAATAACTCACTAGGTATTTGACACAATCTGTACTAATAACATCAATATTTCAGCTATTAAGGATGCTTCCTAGAGAAAAAGTAGGGTACTGAACAGCAGCAGCAAGTGACCTTTGATATGCACATGTGTGCATTTATATACTATTAGCTGTCAAGGCAAGAAAGCTAATCTCACATCAAAAGCATTCCCAAACAGATCTGGGGAAAACAAACCCAAACCAAACTCTTAGTCCTGTACTGCACCCTTTCCCCAGTTACAAATAAATAAATAGAACACAGCAGTGAGTGAGTTACTAGCCATTTATGTGAAACAAGGGAAAAAAAAATTAAAAAATAGACCTTATTTTTCCCCCTCTCATGATTCACACTCTTGGCTTTAGAAACTTGGCTCTGCTTCCCATGACATATGATGCAGCTGTAAATAGCAGTCTTCGTTTATCAGGACAGGTCCATATCAGCTCTATTTAACAAAGCAAGAGTTGTGGTTACTTTCTGTCTCTCTGATTTGTACATTTTCTTCCTCCCTGGAGAGCTCTTAGGTGTGATGCCTTCTTTACCTGGCATCACTCCAGAGCAGTCGCCTACCATTTGTTCAGCGTGTGATTTTGAGCTGGCCCCAAGGTGGTTAGGTGGTAGGACTAAGAAGTACCACCAAGCTCCAATAACTCCACTCTAATTAATTAGGGACTTTGGGGCACAAAAGGGATGCTTTATTTTTAACATTTTTATTGAAACATCTGCCCTCTCAGATAGTTGTCTTATAGGAAATCCTGGGCTAACTATACCCTTTTGGCTGCCAGAACTGACATTTCAGTTTCTCTCTACTCTGCAAAGTGAATATCTCATTAGGGACTGTTAAGGGTCTGTTCACGTGCCATGGTTTTGAGGGAATTTTTACTGCACTTTCTGTGATAAAACATTTGACAGTGCTAAGGCACACTGAAGTTACGATTCAAATAAGGATGTTCCTCGAAATTGCTAGAATACTTAAAAAGCAGCTTGTGAATATGGTGAAAAAGTGAGAGATATGAAAAATAAAGCAAGAGTGAGTCGTAAGTGATGAAAGCTCAGAGGGATGCAGCTCCCCAGGTGGTGGTAGCCTATGTTACGCACCTTTATTCTTCAGGTAAATAAATAACTATGGCCTCATTGATTTACTGTCATGAAGGCATTATCTTTGACCACATGATAAAATACAGGGGAGAAAAAAATCTACTATTTCCAGAAAGAAAAAGAAAGGCTGATGCTAAAGTGTCTGAAAGAGGTAAGGACTCAAAGTCTTCTGGAAACCCTTAAGTGCTGCTCTTACGCCCTCACCTCTCTCACACACTGTAAAGAGAGAGAAGTATATTGTGCTAAAGTTAATTGTTTAAATTTTTTAAATCCTTGTCATAGAATAAAACTAGAAACAGAAGCAAAACCTGCACAGTTGTTGCTGCCCTGGTAGTGGAAATATGACCACAAAACGCTCTTTTGAGCCCCTCATTCGTACCCCAAAGCCTGACGTGACACAGTCTTTGCTGCCATTGCTACAGCCCCCGCTCCTCAGCCACATCTTTCACCCTCCCGTCAAAAGCCTTTTACGCAAAACCTCTTTCTAAATAAAGAACTCCTCTACTGGTCTGGACAAGGGTCCCTTTCAGTCCCTGATAGGATACACTTTAGATGCTGACAGGCTTTTTCCTGCACCTGGTGGGTTTTATTCCTGCTGCTTCTTTTGCTTTCACCTCTTTCACAACAGCAACTTCCCCAAACAGAAGTGACAGGGCATTGATATGGTTCTCCTCTCTTCACAACATTCATAGTACGAGGTCAATACTTGGATACAGCTAACTTCTCAAAATTCATGTCTAAATGCCTGTGTTACTAAAAACTGCTTCTGTTCCCCTAAGGACCAGACTTGCTATGGCTACCAGGCCAGAAAGCCCCTTGCAGATTCTCACTCACTGTCCAGAGAGGACGACTCAGTTTCTGCAGACTACTTTTCCAGAAGTACTGGTGCTTCTTAACCAACAAATGCCCGTGCCATTTGTCTTTAAGCCATCATGTCAAAAGAGTTTGGGCTGTACTGATGGAGTTACTGTACTTTTGTGTCTTTGGACTTAATGGGTAACTTGCACTAGATTCACTGTCACATGACAAACTGTCCTGGTCCAAAGATGTCTTCTACAACCAACCTTATTGTGGCAAAGTATTACACAGAGATTTTCTACTTACAAAATAAACATGCTATTTAATTAAAAAAAAAACCAAACAAAACACACCACCTTGCATAACAAAAAATGAAAACCAGATAGCATTAATAACTTGGCTGATGGTTTGTCCCTGTCTGTTCTTACCATAATACAACACAATAAATGAAAGTTTGATGGAAAGACAAAGTACCAAGCCTTAAAACCACTCGTTCTTACAAACAGCTATAGCTTAGAAATGACAGCATCCCTATTAACAGCCTGTTTAATCCCGTGACTGTTTCTACACACACCATTTGGCAAAGTTTGACAATGCAGAATTCAACTGCACAACTGCATATAATGAGAGTAGGCTGTAACATCGCACTATCTTCCTCGAGGCTAATCACTTCATAATGAGTTTAGTGAAAAGTACCTATGCAATAAGTTGTAGTTGACAGCTGCCCAAGGGAACCTCTAAGTGCCAAAAATTAGCTGCTGAGGGATGTTGAATCTCATCTTTTTGAAGATAGAAAACAGGTTTCTTTCTAAACTGCACGTAGTTTAAAGTAGACATAAATCAAACAGATAGTAAAAAAATTGTTTTGCTGTGGGCTTTATCCTGGTTTTATTCTTTCACTCTTAAAAGGTAACAGATACTTTAAAAAGAGAGTAAGATTAGTCATCCTGCTAGAGGATCCAATTATACTAATTTGTGACACTGTAATACTTGGGATTCAAAAAAGATTTTCTTTTGAATCAACTTGTCTTCACGAGCTACAGAACCTAAGACTTCTATCCCTTCTCTGAGGACAGAAACTCAGAGGACAAAATTCCTCCCAATCAGCTAAAAAGAGTGGAATTGGCTTTTTTTTTTTTTTTTTTTTACAGTAGTAAAAGCTCTCTCTGTTGTTCATACTGCAAATACATCGGTTTGTCAACCAAAGCAATTAGTTGCTATTGTTCTATAGCATATTACACAAATTTAGGTTATCTGGGAAATCTGTCATTCTAAAACTGAACATTTTAATATTACAGAGCATAAAGCTAGGGAGAATTTCATCCCTTTGGAATCCAGGGCTATGAACCATGAGGAAAAATAATTCTGAAATAATGAACTGGTAATGCATACAGATATAGAATGTCTGTATTACAAAACCACTAATACTTAATGAAAATATTGCTTTTGGTACTGCAACCACTGTAATGATGAAGACTGCACCTATCTTTTCAGGGTGTTATTATAACTGTTTTTATAAAAGCTACCAGGGAAGTGTACAGAACTTACAGTATCTGTTCTAAAAATTTGAGTAATATATTTTAAGGATATTAAATCAATCATTTTACAGACTAAGCCAACATTCCTTAATGGAAAAAGCCACAGGAAACTTATCCATTGGCTGTTAGAACTTTTAGGTGAAATACTGTACATAATTCCATCCCAGCCTTCATGGAACAAATGCATTTGTCAACTATGTGAGATTAGCATCCCCTAACACATTATCAGGATGCACAACACCTGTTAATCACATCTACTTAAGCACTAACAGAGTCATATTTCAACTTAGCCTAAAATGCACCAATATGTATAAATTAACAGAATCAGATAGCCATCTACTCGGGTATCAATTGACAAAAATGGACAATATAATATAAATCTAGAAAACAGTGTAAATGCATCTAAAATAACCATTCTGAGCACTCTACAAACTGGTAAAAAACTTATATGCTTTGACATACCATAATCATACCTGACACAACTAACATATAGTTAACTGTGATCCTAATTTGCATATCTACCTATATTCATAAAAGACAACATACCTGCTTATTAGCTGTTCCTCTAGGCAACCCTTTTATCTAAACATCTATGAAATATAAACCTACAATTATTAGAACAATTTCTTCTTCTACAGTGTAGTAATTTGTTCAAGTGGTAAGGAAAAATACTTCTGTTTTGCACAAAGAAAATGATCTTCTAAAATTCTTGAGAATATGAGAAATAACTCAACCTGAATTTTAATACTTATGAATGAATGACTTGGAATTAATTCATGCTAAGTTGTGTGTCACCAAACCCTGCCAAGGTAGAAAACCAAAACAAAACACAACAATTTAAGAGTTTACTTCATTAATTTCTCTCTTTTTCTTTTTTTATGGTTTCCAATGAGATCTGATGATGTATTTTCAGAGGCACGAGAAATCTTTAAAGAGGTCTGACAACAGCTCAGTTTTCCAGACCCAGAGTATTCAAGATAAGCTTCAAATATGAAATACTGTCTGCTTATCTGAATTGGAATCCACATGCAAACTATTTCAAGTGAGTCATTATCTCCAGTGGCCCTCAGGTTGCTTTAGTAATCAGCAACACAGACTTCGTTTGGAGACAGGATGAAGTTCATAATTCAATTACAAGCACGACTGCCTAATCCACTGAATAAAATGGACATGAAAGGTAAAACAAACAAAATTCCCACCCTCGTTTAATGATATTCTTTGTCATAAAAGAGGTAAATTTAGTCAGTTCGCCCACAAATAGGTACTGAAATTGTAGATATTTATCACTTACATCTGAATTTAATTGTAGCATAAATTCAATTTAAACAGAGTGCACCGAGTTACAACTATGTTGTAGAACTGAAAACATGACTCATCCGTGCTTAACAGTTAATACTAGTATGGGAAGAAGAATCATATTTGAATAATGACTTCTATTTGAACTCATGATATGCTAGATAGAATTCTGCTATCAAATAGAGTAGTATTAAAATTGTAAAAACACTTCCTACATTGTTACAAATTAAAGCAACAGTCGTTGGTCTATTTTCCAGGAAATATTGATTGCTAGAATTGATGCTGCAATTAATACCTACCAAGATGTACCAATGTTGATTAAATTAGTGTAAATTAAATCTCAGAAAGATAATAGCTATTAATTTAACATTAGAACATCAAAGTGTAAAAAGTAAGAAATAAACAACAGTAAAACTAGTTTAATTCAGTAATGCAGGAAGAAATTCTAATTATATGAAAACTGCTGCGATCTCATGGCAGATATAACTAAAACAGTTTAATTTCCATTAAGTATTTTAAGATTCAGTTCAACACGCTTGGTAGATGTTTTACAACATCACCAAACTTCAGTTTGAGGAAGGCAAGTATATATATATACCCACAGCAAACAAACTGACTACTTTAAGATCCTGCAAATTGTTGAAGCCTAACAGCCTGACACAGATGATGGCTTATGCCCCTTTATTCCAGAAAATATTTGTTTCTACTCTAATGAAACAGGACACAGCGTGGAAAGCACAGTAAACTCTGTCTTCACAGAAAAAGTAGAGTAAGAAATTGGAGTAAGCAATTGTTCTCCTTAGGTATTAGCTCTCAGTTTTAACTACATCACTACATGAGGTTAGAGGAGGTACCAGTTAGACAAATTACTTTTACTTATCGAAAGCATTACCACAAACCTGTATCATTTACTCTTACAAAGAACAAAGACTACCAAAGAACTACGTCACAGTCTACATTTCAGTTTCTTACGCAGCCATCGATACCATTATTTATTTTACAGTCTGCATATACTTAGACTGAAACGGGTCGAAAAAAAAGCATTTGATTTGTCACAGGCTTGGAAGTAATCCAGATACCTAAATATTCAAAGCGATTTTAGAAAAAATAGTTCCTTCAGGAGATACATAGGAGTTTCCATAAAATGCGTACACTTTTTATAAGGAGAACATGTCTACAACCTGTACTAAGAGGGAAACTAACCATGGAATTGGAAAAGAAAAATAACCAACAAATCCACATCCAGTTAAGCTTTCTGCTGTGATGAAATGTCTTCCAACAATTAACAGTATTTTCCGCACAAGCTAAAAAATGTGAAGGTATATGTTTTAACTAAATGAAATGCAAGCATTTAGAAGAATGTGCACTATTAACCAATCGGGGGAACTAGAAACCTAATATGATATTAGAATACCAGCAATCATCACTCACTCTGACACCAGCTACAGTTTCAGGGAGCATATCTGGTTTTTTTGCCATACAGGCATGCAAAGTATGCTTTCCAGCCTGTTGCAAAAACATTACAAAGGTCTGCTTACACTATCACTATAGTAAATGAAGTTTTTCTTTACTGCAGCTGTTTCTGCTTCATTGGTATATAAACGTAGGCTCTTCAATAAATTTTAGCTTTGCTCCAGTCATGAAAAATGCCCTTTGAGGACAGTAGATATAACAAAATTGGCAAACAAAAATCAAAAAAGATCATATTTAGTAGAAAGAAAAAGTGCATTCGCCCATTGCTGTTTACAACTGAAAGAGACTGAACACATGACCGCTTTACATGACAGAATAGTTAGATTTAACTAGTAAATACAAAAACCCATAAAAGGCTAATTCTTTGAAGAACATTTTCCTGGTGTCTGTCACTAAGCAAATATAATCTATAAATTCCTCCAAGCTTAAATGGCAGGGACGAAACCCACTGTTATAATTACAAGCCAAAGATATTAAAACACACTATCCACTTCATGAATAAATACATATGGAAATTATCACACTTGCAGTTGCTACTGGTACAGCTGCTCCCAGGGGTGAGATAATAACTTGGAAGAAACAGAGACTTGCACTCTCAGCAAAAATGGAAAAGTTTATGTACCAAAAATCAGTCACGCAGTCGCAGATCTTTCTACTGGCAAGCAATGAACAAACAGGTCAACATGCTTTGGCATCTAACCACCTCCCTCGGGACCCAGTGAGCAAGGCATCAGTGGCAGCGTAACCTCTTTTTTGCAGTGGTATGCTAACTTTGGCATACAGTTAAAACACTGAAGCATTCATATGTTAAAAGGTCAAGAGAAGAACTGGTTTTATATGAGGCCATTTCTGCATTGCAGCAAGTTCCCTTTAAAAGAGGCTATAAAGACAGTGATTTCCTAATTTGAGGATACTCCTAGAGTGCAGGGTCTTTGGAAGATGAAGTGCTACCATGTCCAGCTCTATACTGCAATGCTTGAAAAGTCTGCAAAATAAAAAGCATACTCAAAGAGATACTGGCAGAGCAGAAGTTCTCAGGGCTTTTATTTGTGGTAAAAAGTCAGATACTGTAATTCAATTCAGACTTTTGTGAAGCTGGTTTATTAGATATCTACGTACAAATATTTGATTCCTTTTTGACTTCCTAGGATCAAAATGCCCTCTGTTGGTTTGTGAATGAGAAATGGTCTACAGATCTTTCTACCTACTATTTATAGGTTATAATGACTTTTAATATAGAAAAATTTCCATCTTCAAAGCAGCGTAGTTCACAGGCACATGCAAGTTCTGATGTGTTCATCTCAAATAAGTACAAAAATGACAATATGAATTCATTGTTACATACAATTTCTCAGAGGACAGACAAATCAATTGGAATTCACTTCCATAGCAAAACTAAAGGAGGAAAATTGCATGAGCTCAAGTCCTGTTATTGTACCACTGAAACTGAAATTTAATTCCTTTTCCAATATCTTGTTGAGATTATGTTCCCAATGCCTGAACTGACGTGATCTACCCAAGTTAACCATCCTGTTATGCTAAAAAGCTGTTCTGTTATCAAAACACTTATTTTAACCCAAGCAAGGACACATTTTGTTACTGAAGAAAGACTACTTTTTACTATCTAAAATGCTTATACCACACTGTTCTGTTGATTTATGAAAAAAACTCCTCTCCACTGTCCTCCTTCCTGATGCCTACTTACCCAAGACTAAACATACTTGTTTGTTCAGCACATTCACAAAAATTAAAAACAAGTTATTTTTTGTGCCCTTTCTTCATTGCTGTAAGCTCTGTGTTAAAAACCAAGGTGTTAAAAACAAACACAACAATTACTCTTTTCTCAGTCTTGTCTCTCTTCTCAGACACAAAACACTCATTAACAAACTGAAGCATTTAAACATAAAAAATAGTAGCCTTCCTTTGCCCTCCAGCTCCAGGAGATGCAGAGATTTAATCTCGCCTTCCTCAGTCACAAAAACATATCTCTACCACATGTTTACATCCAACCATTCCTAGAGCTGCCTTTTCCAGGAGGCCCAACTGCTCCTTTCCATCACCTTTTCTCTAGAGTTGGGAGTGAGTAGAAACTCTGCTTTATTTAATTACTGAATGAAGTGAGAACACGGGGCACATCTTGCAAGTGGGGAATAATTTATTTAACAATGTTTAATGCTCCTTGCAAATGCAGAATCAAAACAGAAAAATTGGTTATTGCGACATAAGTAACAAGACTAGTTTCATGGTCCTTCCAAAACAAACAAATGAAAGCACCCCAGAGATATTTGAAAACAGTATTGGTGCTTCAATCCTCTACTTCATAGAAGGTTAAAACTTATGATTTCAATTTAAGACAACCCCTAGTTTAAAGAATTCAACAGAAAAAAAGATCTATTTGTGTAGCACTGTTCGAAATAATAATGTTTACACCTGAGATTGAGAAAAGTCAGAAGAAATAGACATCCGAAAATGCAAAAGGTCAGAAAATACTGATCTACAAACATATTTGTGCTTACATATATTTTTGCTTCATATGTCCTTATAAAAAGGAGGACTAAAAAGCAGATTTATAAAACATACTTATGAATGCTAAAAATGTAAACAGTTTTTTAGATTTTGGAGCTAAATTTAGCTGGACAAATAAAATATTATTACTTTATGAAAAGATAACAAATGCTGCAGAATTATAGAATAAAAATTCATAGACAATATTAGTGACTGTGGCAAATATTACTATTGTTTTACTATTATTACAATTCTTTTACAATATTTAAAAAGTGAATTTTAAGATTATCCTAACTGCTTTGTTATAAATTAGAATTGGTTTAGGATGATTCAAGTAATTCTTAGAGCATGTAAGCTATCTGTACACGCCAAACAATTGCTTGTGCTAGTTACTTGTGTTCCATAAAACTGTTGGACTCTGGAGCTGAACAAAAAGTAGCATAATTCATCCAGCATCCACTCCAGCCTCACATTACATGTTACAGCACCACTATTACACCCCCAGGATTGGCTCTTACTTCTTACTAACAGGAAATCAAACCTGCTCCCAAAGCCATCTAGCCCATCTGACAGGTCTGCTGCTTTTTTGCTGTGGTTCAGTGTCAGAGTGACAGCGAGGCCAACGAGTAAGATGCATCAGTTCCTAGAAATCATCTCGCAGGATTGAAAGTTCAGGTATTCACCAACATATAGTCATGGAGTAACAATACTAAAAAAATTGAACTCTGCCTTAATACATCTCAAACATAAGAGCATACAGAGGCTATAATGGATTATTCTAACTTCTAAAAGATAGAGTGAGTCAGGCAAATGCATTCTGAACACACAAGAATGGGTAATTCTAGTATTCACAGCTTTTTTTTGCCACTTACTGATCATATTTCCTATGTTTTATCAGTTTATCAACTGCTTCTGAATCACCCTGTATCTAAATTATACCATCAAGAAAAATACACTTGAAAAATCAGTCTGACAACAAACTATAAACTCTTCTGCTTTACCCAGTGACAGAGTTAATTGGGCATTGAAGTTTATCACCAAAGCCACGCATTTGTGGGAAAGGCTGCTTGCATCCCAACTATTTTATTATTATTTCTTCCTTGATTATAAGGATGCACGTTTTGCAAAAACTTTCCATAATATAAAAAAAATTCCATTGGGCAACTTAAGGCACCTTTATATTTATTATGCATTTGTTTAAAACAACATCCCCATAACAACAATAAAAAAATGCTGTTAAGGCCTTAGTAAATGTATCTGCTCTAAGTGATGAGCTTTTAATAGTGTTTATTTCCATTATTCCAAATGAGTTAACAGCTATAGGAAAGTTAGCTAGAACCAGTTTTAACTTACACCTGTAGCAAAAATGGATGTTAATATAGAAGAAAAATCGTAAAAAACCCCACCAACCCAACACCACCATGGAAGGAAGTTGCTGTTTTCACAAACATGCAGCTTCCATTGACCTTAAACAGATTTTTAAAAGATTGTCCCTTCACCCTTTAGATTGATTAACGATCATTTGTAAAACAGGTCAATATAACATTCATCTTAAGTTATGTTTCTAATGTAGCCCTTGCCTGTAAAAAAAGTATTGAAGATTCTTTCAAAATTCCTTTTTCTATTTTATTTATGAAAATAGTGGCCTCTGAAATGACACAGTAGATAATGTCCATCTATTTATAGCAATGACAGGTAGAGACAATTTAACTTGAAGGAATTTACTTAGATTCTATATAGTTACTGTGCATTTAGTGAGAAGAATTTAATTGGAGTTCAAAGAGCTGGTGGGATTTTATACTGCTGATCTCAAATTTTTAAATTCATATTAGTTAACGTGTTTATGAAATTATGCATCTTGTAGATAAATACCTAATTAAAGATCTTATAGAAAAATCTTATTACTATCACTTCTGCAAAAAAAGAGGGTAACAAAGACCTGGATGAAACTTCACTTATCAAACTGTCCGTATTACCATACAATCCTTTGACTCTGTTCAGTGGGAAAAAATTGTGTAGCAGACTCCTGAAGTAAATAACACCTGCTTGATTATGTGCTTTGTAGAAATTGTACGTGGGTTAGTTAAGTTTTGTGTCACATTTTTGTCGCTCTGGCCCTCAAATCAAAGCTTTGATTTTGTATAGCTCTATGGAAGAAGTTAAATTGCTTTTCAGTTACATAGTCTAAAATTCACTTCAATTCAAAGGATCAGCCCAGGGTCTACGAAACGTTCACATCCTTATTTTGCAAATGGTACAGTTCAGGTAGTCTCCTCTATCCATATCCACTGAAATCCAAAATCAATTTCTCATGTACTATTCCTGCAGGACAGCTGGAGAATTTGGTCACATAATCTCAAAATGTAATTTGAGACACTAGATTTCCACACTAATTTTGATTATCCCTGTTAGAAGAGGCTTAATACCAAGAATAAAGAAACCAATTATACATAGAATGCACTGACCTTTCATCTTAAAATAATTTATATTAATGTGTGATACCTTTATTCGTGTTAAGAAAACCAGTAGAATCATAGAATCATAGAATCCTAGGGTTGGAAGGGACCTTAGTAGATCATCTAGTCCAACCCCCCTGCCAGAGCAGGGCCACCTTAGAGCAGGTTGCACAGGAACGCGTCCAGGCGGGTTTTGAATGTCTCCAGAGACGGAGACTCCACCACCTCCCTGGGCAGCTTGTTCCAGTGCTCTGCCACCCTCAAGGTAAAGAAGTTCCTCCTCATGTTTAGGTGGAACTTCCTATGCTCAGTACTTTCTATTTATGCTGTTTCAAATAATATTACTTAAGAAAATAATACTCCATGTCAGGCTGTTACAACAAATCACTCCTACAGTATCAATAGCAATTCAGCTTTCAAACAGAAGCGTACATAAAGATTTTATCCAAAACCAACATTCTGCAACTCTTCTTATTCGTCAATATGAATAACAGTTCCATTTTCAATATAACTGGAAATTAGAAACAATATTTGTAAGCATGCACTGTATATATCTATTTGTCTACAATGACCTATACAAGTCTGAGGCAATCCACTTATAAAACTACTGTCAAATTCTATCTTTGTGAGTTAAAACTCTAGAGATGGTATGTTTACTTCTGTCAGACACACTTAAAATGAAAACCTTTTCTGAAATATTTTGTTTCTTTCATGAGGATATTTTCACTGATCCAGACTATATAAAAAAAAAAATGTGTTTAAGGATAGTAGTGCATTAAAAGCTTTCACAGACGTTAGAAAATATAGGTCCTATTTCCATCCCTTTACTGATGCCCACTTTAAAAAGACATGGTGCAAACAAAACTATAAGGAAGAGGGTCATTTATGTTTAGTAGGATTCAAAACGCAATAAAATATTAACTGTGTTTTTGTTTTAAAAATTCAAAGGGATGCAATGGATAGATATCCTCTGGGCTGTGACAATGTCACAGGAGCTGAAAATCTGAGGAAATGACTAGAATTTCCCGTGTAACTTTGGACAGCTTCCATGTCAATAGAGAATGATTAAGTAATAATCTCTCTTTTCAGTCCTCTAAGAGCAAAGCATTTCACTGTTCCTGAAACAAGTCCCTTTGCTCTTAGAAAAACTGGTGCAATAACAATGTAACACCAAAGTACATAAGAAATATCTTATTTAGGTCAAAAAGTCTAATTATTTCCCAATGCAAAGATTTATCTTCTAAAGAATTCAGCAGAAAGAACTCATCTTTCCATGATGAAGTTCTGTCACCTCAAACCGTTGTCTTGTTGAAAATATTAAGATGAAGGTACGCAAATTCTATTTCTCAATTTAAGCTTTTACCTCAGGTTTTGCAACAATCTCAAAACCTGGCTGTTCAGGTCCCAGCTTCTACTACTGTAAGGTTTTTTTCATATTCCTTAATGAGTTTCTCTTAAATGAAAAGCAAAACAACCTTCTTAACTAACCGATATATCCTACATTTATTATGTAACCATGTAAATAAAATACAGAGATAGGCTGAATCTGTATGTGGAAAGACGAAACCTGTTACCTTTCTATGTATCCTTTCTGGAAACAGTTGAGGAGACTAATGATTAACTGACCACAGCAAATCATCTATTCTCTTTCATACCTGGAAGGTGGTAGCAGCAACCAACCTGGTGTGTAGTACCAATATCATCTGTTATGCCACATATCTTCTGCAGTTTACGACTTTCCTTAATCTCCCATCATTAATTTCCCAGCAGGGCTTAATTTAATACGTTAAAACCCTACCTTGGACCTTCCTGTTACCTGTTTTGCACAACAGAAAGTGTTTAGCTCAAGAATGACGCTGCTGAATGCTGGATTGAAATTACAGAAATCCAAATGTCATTATTGATGTTTTATTGCTGTTAGCTAACGGAGAAAAATGTGGCAAAAAAAACAGATGGTATCAAGAGAAGCCGTTTCTGCAGCTCAGACTTGCACCAGTCACCACCATTGCCATTCAGATGAGCCGCCAGAGGAAAACAGGTTTCCTGGAGACCATCACTGACACTTCCTTTGCTCTGAGCTTCTTAATCTGACTGCATCTTCATAAAGCATAGCGTTTATGAGGAAATACCACCCTCCTCCCTGCCATCAGCCCCTTCTGCTAGCCACTGTGACAACAGGAGTTATTTCAACCTCTCTCTGGAGCTAATACAATTCTTCCCAAAAGCAGCTATGCACTAAGTATGGTATAGACTGTATATGTTTTATAAACATGCTTTAGCATAAACTAAGCAAATTTCAGTACTGACACCACAGACCTCACTCTGTCGGTTTCAAATCCTATATTTGAAGAAGTTTTTAAGGAAATGTTTATTGGGCTCTCCAATATCCTAGGAAGATCAGGCTATCAAGTAAAAATTGGCTTAAAATCCGTTCAAAACATGACTTGTGCCTCCCCCCTCTCCCAACAGCTATTACTAATTACATGCTTTCTCCTTCTATAGCTTTTCCTTTTCACCTTTTTCAGCACACCACAAAGCATGATGAAGGCTGAGAGGCCTTTCACCACCTCAGATAAGCTTCTGATTTGGTAAAGACAGAAAAAGCCAAACATCCATGAAATCCTCTCTTTAGTTTCATTTACATATCAAATAGCTGCAGAGCAAACAATTTGGCCAATAAAAGTTCTTGTAGGCCCCTTTGCTTTCTGAAGAGTTTTCTTCCACATTACTTGTAATTGACATTGAAAATTTCACAAGGTCTTTCCGTAGCTTTGCTACCTTATGATTCCTTTTAACACATTTAAACAAAATTGCAGTAAATAATTTCTATTAAAGAATGACACACGAGAGGCATAAACTAAGTGAAAATAAAACATACCTGATCCAGATAAAAAAATGTCATGGCCAGATAAATTGGAACTTAGAAACTTGTGATGGAGGCAGAGGGCAAGAACCCACCACTTACTGTCCTCACCCATCTGCGTTCCTTTCTGCAGCCAACCTAACCCACACAGGCACCTGCTCACAAGGTGGAAGGCACAATGATAACCTTGTAAATGTACATCCGATGAGCAAGGATCTTAGAAACTCTCTGGTTTTAGAACTATGTTATATGGATTTTGATCACTAGCATATTTTCTTATTGGGATGAAGAGTAGAAGAAAACAATATAGTCAATATGTTATATGCCTTCTTTTCTGTTCTTAAAAATATTCTTACCTGTTTTAAACCATACTTGGGTTCCAGGGAGCGTGCCTAATTAGAGCAAATATTTTCTGGGAAAAGGTAATGTTTTAGATCTCTCAAAAGCACCTTAGGAGCTCCATGCATAGACTTGCATAACAGCAGCTTTAATATAAAAATCTCTAAAACACTCTGAAGTAGTTTTATTTTATTTTATTATATTCAGGTATAATTGAAAACTATAATTGTCTTACTTGGTTCCCCAGTTAAATATGATTGTTTATTGCAGCATTTATATTTATGTGGCAAACATTAATATGTTAAAAACCACAAATCAAGCCTAAAGATAAGCCTGAAAAGGAGTTCTCTTGGCTGAAGAATCCTGCAAATAAACAAAACACACTGTACGCAAAAATGGTTTCACTGGGTTCTAGGAGATTATCTATGCCAATACAAATAACTTAGACATTAAATATTTACAGGAAATGAGTTTGTAGCTGCAATGAAACTCTGATTTTATTTATTTTTTTTTACATAAGCACACTTTCTCCACATGTCGACATAAGTACCTGATACATAGGTACTCTCTGCAGGGCCTAAAATCCTTTAATAATCTGGGTTTAATATCCCGAAATTAAAGAATAAAATTGGTGTTTAATGCACCTTGCAGTGTCCAAATACAGTAAAACTAGTTCCTGATGAAGAAGCAGCCTTAATGAAGACCAAGACTGCAGGTAGGTGCCTGAAAGGATGCTGCAGCCCATCGCTGGAATCTCCTGGGTGTGCTGCATGTGCATAAACGGGTCGCATAATAATTCTGCTGTTTGAATAATCTCTCCTTAAAAAAAAAAAATCACATTTCTAATCTGTTTACTGTGATCACAAAGCACAAAAGAAAATGTGATAATAAGCTGGGACTATTATTACTTATCTATTGTAATTCACAAAACAAGAAGTTAGGTAATTATGTTAATGAGAATATTCACAGCCCAGAAATTAAGAAATTATTATGCAAATCACATCATGAATAAGGAAAGGAAGCAAAAGAAAGGTTTGCACACCACAGTCAAACAATTAAGCCAGAATGCACACACCCTACTGAACTTTAATTTGAATGAATGGAATTAAATCATGTATTTTAATACTTTTCTAAACATGAAATACAGCATACTCAATTCATCCCAGTATGGGTAGTCACCGTGTAAACCTGCATGCACAGAGACCATGCAGGCTGCACTGAAATTAATTTCAAGGTTTCTTTAAATTGACTGGAGTGGCTAAGCCATATTGCTTTGTGTAAAATCTACCTAAACCCTCCATTTTCTTCAGTTAAATTTTATATAGTGGTGTGAATACTTTATCAGACGCTACCTTCTAGTTACACAATATTCCCTCCCATCAGATTCTGCAAATCAGAATAAAGTAAAAAGACTCCTAGGAAATGAATACAAGTAGTAATGTCCAACTAATAAAAGGTCAGAAACAAGAGTGGGGGGATGTATGTTCAAATGATTTTGTGATAGGGGGTTACTTGCTAACCAAATTGAGAAGGAAGAATGCACTCCCACCAGCTGAGCCCAGGGCTGAGACAAACAATGCCAGCTTTTGTTTGAAGTTATTCTGCTGTCCCTCTCTCCGTGAGCTGAAGTATCTTTTGGGTTGGGTGGGTTTTTTTGGGTTTGGGGTCCCTCCCCACCCCTTACCTTAGAATTCTCCTACCATAGCCAGGGAAGCTCCTTGTATAATAGCTCTAAAGGGCTTTGTCAGAAAATGAGAGGTGAGGAGTTGTGAAATCCTCAGATTTAGGTAATATTCAAATACAAATATTTAAATAATCTTTCACTGGGGGATTCTAACACACTGACTTTTACACAGCTTAAAAGTTCAATGACCGGATAAAAAGTCTCCAGTAAATTACACCACTCAGCTAACCTACTGCAAGATGTTTGAGCTCTAAAAGGAGAATACTTCAGCTAATTGAGAGATATCCTTAAACTCTGGGAGTGGAGCCGTAGAAAAGAACATTTACTTGAAGGTGTTATTCCACAGTGAGACCAATGAAGCTATGAGCAAAACCATCCTGTGGTCCCCGTTAAAACTGTAAGGTCAACACATTCATTTCTCAGTTCGTTAAACTATGATCTCAGTGGCATTTTTTAAAAGCTATGTTGATGAGCTAAGGCTAATTCAAATGACAATGGGAGAAGTGCCAAAGAAAAGTTTGAAACCAAGGAACTGCCTGACCTTGAATAGCTGCTTGGCTCTGTCACAGCACTGGGCTGGGATAGCAAAGGAGCAACAAACTAAAGAAAACACATAGTGTGCCCAAATATACGCAAGATGAACAACACAAAGCCAATGCTTATGGACTATCTCTTTACTTTAGCCCTTGTCCTCCTCATCCAGCAAAAAGAAAAGTTACACCTGGGACAGTTCAGCCTTTCATAAAAGGGAAATCAAATAGGATTTACTGTTTCGTTAATGTAAGGGTGACTCTCGTAATGAGGAGGAGGGGACTGTGATGCTGGGAAAGCTTTTCTCATTAAACTGTCAATTCTGTGTTTCTAAAAAATTGATTAAGCAAGGTACATGTTGATGATCCTGTGAATTTTAACAACTTTAAGCCAATTACACCAGCATTCAAGCACAGACTTTCAATATTGACGCTGGGATGTTATCTTTACATCCGCATGAAATGAAGTCTTTAAAAGCCAAAGTCAGGAGGAATAGCTTAAAATGCAAGAATGCAAAGGGCAGCTTTCTGACATGTAACTGTCATAAAACACATGCCGTTTAAGGCATTTTGTGATAGAATGCAACAAGTTCACTTAGAAATCATGACAAAGTAACATTTCACAAAGCCTAAAATTATTGTGATGGAGACAGCATTTCCTCCTGCCTTACCTGAGATTTGGATTACATAAGAGGAACATCACATGGAAGCCAGTAGCAGAGAAACTCTAGAGCTATTTTGATGTTTTTAAGCAGGAAATGATGTAGACTACTACCAGGATAAGAAGTCGCATATGCCCCTTTGAACCCCTGCTTGGGGAGGAGTACAGTATCTGTATGCCCAAACAAAACCTAGCTGTGAGAAACAGGAAAACAAAACCAACAAATAAAAAAAAAACCCCAACAAACAACAAAGAAATGCAAAAAACCCTGGCACCTTAAACCACTTTAAAATGTCAGAAATAGCTCATGTAATTAGACTGAAATGTTTTATCAGCAAGTCCTTGAGTTGTGGTCAGGCAGTGTTAAATTTTGTGAAAAAATTAATATCGTTTGCCTCTTTCCCCCTGCTTGCAGCTTCTACCCCTTGAATTTGAAAGCTAAAGTAACAAAAAGCCAGTGTTCTGTTTGTGCATTTGATTTTTCTAGGACTGTAGGTAAACTGAGAACTATTTTATGGTTAACATCTTCATTAGTTTAGGAACCATACTGCAGTTAAAATAACTAAGAGAGACATTTATTTTAACGGAGCACAGCCTTTTATAAAACAATTGTATCCAATGTCAGAAAAGTAGTTTTTTTGGTTGAGTCTAGTTATTTCTGGCAGGTTAATGCTTAGGAAATTTCTCTCAGGGAGTGAGTGTGTAAGTTTCCATCTCCTTTCAATACTTTACATAAACATGAAAGATTAATGCTGTGCCAGACTTTTAGGGGAGAAGAGAAATATGCAGGATAACATATAGAGTTTTTAAAGAGACTGACAATTGTCTGCATTAATTTACTAAGTTTTAGTGCATATTATCTATAAAAACATGTTTTTTAAACCTGATAAGGACGGAGTGCACTGATTTACGTTCTACACTGGCTACTGCCCCAGTATTATTTCTTACTAGAGATCCATTCAATTGATACTTCCCATAGACAAAAATATACTTCATGCTAGAGACAAGCCAAGATTTTCTTTATATATGTTATATTAGTACATGTACTTTTTCACTAACAGCTGTATTGTATTTTTAGCACAAAGGCATTCAATAATTTCTACCTGTAATTAATAGGCCAAAACCAAAAGGTTAACAACAGTTAACACTGCATTCACTACAGAGTATTAGTCCTGTGTTAGAATTTCATGAGTATTGAAAAAAAATGCATTTCTATGAGCATGACGTGAATGAAATTATTTTATCATCTTCAGATTTAGATTAAAACCCCTAGTTTTGGAGAAAAAAAAAGAGATTTTTTTTTCTTAGTGTCAAGTGATTTGATTCAAACAACAGGTTTACTTTCCACTCCATCTATATTTAAGATATATTTCAATACTACTCTGTCTCAACAGCAACTATTAGTCCAAGACTGATTTCTACCCATATGCCTATCTGTGTGTCTCATCCAAGAGCAACTTCACCAGGACAAGAGAGATATGAGTAACAACAAAAACAAATACAGAGGAATACTCAGCATTAATCCTGGGCAGGCTCTGCCTCCCTGCTATTACAAAGGCCAGGAAGCACTGGCATTTTTTGACAAATTTTCTTAAGCATGTGTTTAATCTTACGCAATGCATGTCTCTCTAGAGTCAACCTTCATCAACTGACACCACATCAGTTCTCAAGGGCTTGCTGAATTAAGAGCCAAGTATTATTTTTATCTATTCTCAAAACTGCACGGGGATTCTACATTATTAGCATTTCTTAAACAACCAGCTATTCCTAGAGATACTGCAAGAGAAGAAAAAAGTATTATGTTTAGTATAAATTGCATTACACTCTATAGCTATAAACAAAATTATTTTTAAAACAAAGCTTTTTATTATCTTTCACTTAAAAGATCAATACATGATCCATCATACGAAGAGATGTCAAATTAAGCAGCATGTGCCTTGAAAGTATTGTTAGAGTATTTTAAAGTTTATGGACCTAAAATAGCTTATCCTTAAATTGGTTTTCGTGAGCTAGTTAGTAATATGTAAACATAAGCTGAATGAATCATAAACATGAAGAAAGTATAAATAAGTATTTATTTTAAAATGGATTCCATGTATGTCAGAACTTAGACGTTTTCATGGATCTATATTTTATTAAAACAATCTTAAGAATTTAACATGAAAGCACTTGTGGTTACTGTGCTGTTTTGTTATTGTCTACCTTCCATGTCTCGGGGGGCGGGGGGGAATTTTTTAATTTACCATAGCACAAAAGATAAACTAGCAAAAAAATATACATGAATCATGGGTAACCCTAAGTCAACCCTATGACAGGTAAATTGATATTCTGAAGTTATTGCTTATTATGCCCATATTTCTCTCCTTTTCCCTAGTGAAGTACTAAATTTTCATTATTTTATTTTAGGTTTAGTCCAGATAAATTTAAATCTTCCACAGTAAAACTGCACAAACCTCCAATCACCAAATCAATTAATTAGTTCAATTTTTAATAGGTTAGGGCAGTGGCATATTGTAGTTTTAAAGCAGTTCTAGAGGCAAATTCTATAAAGATCTACATTTTTAAGCCCATTTTATTGGATTGTTTCACTGTTGACCTTAGGGACTTCAAAACATGAGATTAGAGCTTGTGAATTCCAGACTTCTGCTGGTAAAATTGGATTCCTCAAAGTTTGACCTCTGGCAATGGTTTTGTTTTGCTTTGTTTTGCTTTCCTCCCCAGGGGCAGCAGTTTTCAGAACAAATGAAATACACAACAGTCAGTGAATGACTGAATGCACCAAATATTGTCACAACACTACTCACATGGTAGGAAAAGAATAAGATGACAGTTAGAAGGGACAAAAAATGATTTAATGGCATT
>VXBO01000374.1:108970-153593 GCA_013400135.1 Rhinoptilus africanus
GCCCATGTAGGTCTTAAAACATTAATAAAACTAAAATTATTAAAAACCATTATTGTCAGTGATTAGTAATGACATAAAAATAATGAAGAGCTAAATGCATAGCTATGTATTAAACAGGTTAAAAAAAGAGCCTTTATGAAGAAACTAAGCATCAAGGTAAACCCCGACTTCACAACGCTGTCCATGGATATCCAGGTTTCATCAACATTTCATAGAAAGTCATCTTTACCAGGAAATACCACTGCTTAAAATTCTGAATGTTTTTCATAGAATCGTTCAGGTTGGAAAAGACCCTTTGCATCGTCGAGTCCAACCATCAATCCCACTCTACTAAGTTCTCCCATATACCATATCCCCCAACACCACATCTGTACGACTTTTAAACACATTCAGGGATGGTGACTCCACCATCTCCCTAGGCAGCCTATTCTAGTATCTGACCACTCTTTCTGTGAAGAATTTTTTTCTAATGTCCAGTCCTACTTCGTTGAGTAACAGCTTCCCTTCTGAATGCCCTTACAGGATAAAGAAAACTAGTTACTGAGAAAATGTTCAAGGTTCTTCTGTTCTCGATGTCAATGTATGTGTTTACTTGGTTTTAATCAACTAATAAACCAACTCTGAAGTGCTACAGCATCCTTTTTGTCAAAGTGATGCTTGTCTGATAAACAAGAAAGAGGGAAACAAGGATTCAGGAAACAAGATAAAAAAGAAAGGGGGAAAAAACTGCACTGCTGAGTGCAGTGTTCTGGAGCATTGTAACAATGGGTTGGTAGAACATGTCAGGATAAATACGACTCTGAAAAAATTAATGGACAAAAGCAGAAGCATGGAATCTGGGTACAGTCCTCCATTCTCTGCCCTTTCCTTTATTAAGCCCATTTTACATAGCTGCTATAACACACTGATTCTGCTACAGAAGCATCAATAGCCAGACTCTCAGCAGTGCCATCAGATTAACTCAATTACTGATTTCTCTAGAAAGCCACAGGTCTGTTTTCCTATACTTGAAATGACAGCCAAATGAGATGAAAGCCACTGCATAGGCAAAACTGGAAATGAAATTCAAATTCAGAATGGATATCAGATAGTGAAGTTTTAAGGTTATAACGACCACCCTGGTAATACAGCTTAAGGGATAGGACAACATTCAGGAATACTTTAGTTTCCGTTTCTGAACTATGGCTACCACATCTGAGAAGAGGAGGAAGTTATATTAGGTTGGATTTTCAATGTATTTTCGGAATAAGGAAAGATAATGACAAGCTATCAGAAGATCACTGTCAGCATGTGTTTATACTTTAGCAGAAGAAAACAGATGACAGTATTTGCATTATAGGCTGTTCGATATTTTTCTTTTAAAAATCATGACCAGGACTGATAACACCAGGCATACACGGATTGCATTTAATGACACGTTGAGACTGAGGCCATTCACCCTTACAACTCCAAGCTTGGAAACCAGAAGGAGATACTGTAGGGATTTATCCAATATCCCATACTTCTAAATTTCTCATAGTATTTGAATTAGAAGACAAGTTTAGAAGACAAGAACATAAAAATAATTCACAGGAGTGAAAAAGTTCTTTAATTACAATGTGACATCCACCCCCTGAATCTGTCCCATGTTTTATATTTAACACAAAAAGTGCTTAAGAAATTGCTTTTATTATGTTACTTTTATTAATAAAAAAGACAAATAACTAGCCAAGCTCTCAAAGCAGAAAATACGTTCTGCGTTGTTATCATTGACTAAAGACATTGTAGTCTTGAGAATATACAGTAAGATAGTGCCAACTTAGAGACTACCATCTGATTATCAAACTCTAAGGGCACAATCTTAGCCCAAGAAATTGCAAGCAAGTGCCAAAGTACAGAACGTTTCTACCAAAACTAAGAACATCTCTCATGGACCAGTCAATCTTTCTAAACTATTCTCCTCTTTGCTTGCTCTTGCNCCTCCCCAGGGGCAGCAGTTTTCAGAACAAATGAAATACACAACAGTCAGTGAATGACTGAATGCACCAAATATTGTCACAACACTACTCACATGGTAGGAAAAGAATAAGATGACAGTTAGAAGGGACAAAAAATGATTTAATGGCATTCATTTTCTCCCTTGCCCAGTGGATTATCCATTGGTTCAACTGCTGATGTGGGGCACGTTTTGCTGATAAATCAAAGTCACCTACATTAATCTTTAAAATGAGAGTTGTTCAAGCCTTTGTATGCTCAATAAGGTTTCTTTTTCCTACAGTGAAGTCTTGGGGAGATTTGAAATACATGTCTGAGTGTAGGCTGCACAGAGAGCCATTCAGCAGGGTTAGATTTAGTTCAGCTGTGAAGCCAAACAAATCTACTGAGGACATAAAACTTGGACAACGTGGCATCTGCATTCACTCTCTGTGGTTTCTTGCTAGCATGCCAAGGCTGCCCCTTTCAGTGATGGTATTGGGAAGTTAGGCATTTCATACCAGGGAAAATTCTCNAGCAAGTGCCAAAGTACAGAACGTTTCTACCAAAACTAAGAACATCTCTCATGGAACCTATTAATATTCTAAACTATTCTCCTCTTTGCTTGCTCTTGCCCAAGTTCAGGCAAGACAGACCTCTCTCCCTGCTCATCAGTGGAAGTTTTGGCAGCTCTCTTCCTTCCTTTCAAGACAACAGAGAACAAAAATACTATGTGCTAGTAATGTTAACTTTCATACTTGTGGAACACAAAATTTGAAAAATAGACATGTAAATGACAATTCTTTTTGCATATCAGCTAGATGGCAAATAGAGGTTACTATCTGCTAAAATTAATGCATTTCTCTCCTCTATTGAAATAAAACAACCTTCATTTTCTGTTTTTCAGAACTACTGTATTATGCAAGTAGCGTTCAATTCAACAAATCACCTGAATATATGCTTACAGGTAAATTGAATTTCATAGGACTATATTTGATAGTAGACATGTACTTACTTTACTGAATACTGATAATGTCACTATATTACTTTGCTGGCCCATCTTTTGTACCTTCCAGGCATGTCACTATCACGGTTATATTTATTTGAATACACATTAGTAATGCAGCACTCGATACATAAGATATGTTCAGTGTTATAATATCATCCTAGGACATTTGTTCTATTGGAAAAAAAATCTGCAGAGACGCATATTAGTACCAACCCAACATCCAATCCGTCATTTTTAAGAAATCAAAGGCATACTTTTATCATAGGAAAATTCAAGCAACTGAGGACACCTAGGTGTCAAGTTTCCTATGTAGAAAACTCCATGCTCTGGATTCTTTAAAGGGCTTAAAAGCTAAGCAATTTCTATTAACAGAGGTGCCAAAAAGAACAGAAACAACAAAGCTTCAGCTACCCAAAATCCACCTTCAGTAAACTTTTTGATGTAAATTGCCAAGAAGGCAACTCCAAGAAGGCATTCTGAAAAAAAATCAACCACAGTGCTGAACTATGAGTAACTATTGTTTGTTTTTAAAATTGAATATTGGAGAAAATAGGGATGGGTGTTTTGAGTTTGGTATTTTTGTTTGTTTGGGATTGGTTTTTTTTAAGGGAATTCAGGATTCTGCTCATTATACCTACTATTTATCTTTCATTCTCTTAAAGAATACTTTTCTGTTACACTGAGCTGCATTATGAAATTTTCATATTTGGTGCTCTTGTAAAAATGTTACATGCACAGAGGAAGACAGTCTGTCTTTGAGTGCCTCTTCTGAATTAATCAAGTCAATGGTTTTCTGCTCAAGTTTCAGCCTGCAATTGCAGTAATATGATTATGTCAGTCTTTAGTTTGCCTCGCTTTGCTCCTGGCAGCTGATAGTAACAATTACCCTAAAATAAGCTCTGAAAATTAGTAAAAGTTGAAACAGAAAAACAGAACTTCTATCAAAACCCACTCACGCTGATCCCTTTTCTCGTTATCTTCAGTTGTAGCACCTACCCTTATGGTTTCCCCAAGGTTCATGTTATTTAGATTTCTGTGTGCAGAGCTCTAACTCCTTTCTTTTTCTTCTATGTAAAAAAGGGGCAACTAAGACCCAATGAAAATATGTCAAGTCTCCCATCTGAAATGACCATTTCATCTTGTGAGTAGGAAGGATATAGCTTCACATGGAGTGTCTTTAGGGAAATGGGATGTTACAGGTGGAAGAAAGGCTGTCTATTCCTCAGTGAATGGGGAACTGCAAAAATAAATAAGGCTGGATTAAAAACTTAGTCTGAATAAATAATAGTAGGCTCTGGTTATCTTATCTTTAACATGCAACTTCTGGGGCCGTAAAACTTTTTTCTCACTGTGGAGGAACAGTCGCCTGGGAATGTACTGAACCCCGTGCAGTGAAAGGTGGTCTCAGTGAAGACAGAGTGACAGAAGGTGGAGACAGGATGATGATACCCATGTAGGTGTTCCTGTAGCATACCACACGATAGACCACGCTTGCCACCAGTTCCTTTTATTCTTCTGTAAGTGTAATCCCACCACCAAAGTAGAAATATTTGGAGAAAAACTCTAACTCAGTCTTTGAAATTTGTCATTGATAACTTCAAAAATATATTTACTCCTCACACTAAGGAGCAGGAGGTTCATACTGATGAGGCAAATACATATTTGACCTGACCAGGAAGTCAGCACTGAATCTGATTTTTATAATGACAAATTCAAAACTGGCAAAACTGGGGTTAAATAGAGAATGCAAACAAAAATGAACTATTTTGTACATAAAAGGTAGTTTCAAAGAGAAAATAAAATAAGAGGTATAATTTAATTGAAGTCACTAGACTATTCCCCACATTATACCATGTGTTAATACAATCACTCTTGCAAATAGGTGAAATTCAATAAAAATGAATAAAGTTTCCTAAAAATTTTAATGCATTTATCTCTTTTACTATGAATCACATACAGAAGTTGCACAGGTCTCCAATGTACCACATTTCCAAAAACTAATTACATCCATACCAGATAAAGGAATGTATTAAACACCATTTTGTTCACCCATCTGCTAACAGAGAGAGTTCATTATGAAAAAAGGCATAGCAACTGGATTACAAGCCAAATCCCATTTCCATTCTTTTCTGCAGCAAACCCCCCATTCATTGGGACTGGTTTGTTTTTAGCATTTAATTTGCAAAAAGCAGAGACAAATTCTGGGGTGGGCAGAATGTCGGAGAACATGGGGGTGGGCGGAGTGCATAAGCTTGCCCCAACTTGAGCCAGAGAACATTCAGGTCTTTATTAATAACCATATTCTCATACAAGAGATAGTATTTTCTTCTTCCACAAATAATATTCATCCTATAACACAGGAAAAAGTAATCAAAGCACGTATATAAGAAATACATATTTCATGTATGGATATGCCTCACTAGGTAAAAAAAATTGTCTGGAAGGTTGGGCCCAAAGCATTCTGGTGAAAGGAGTTAAATCCAGTTGGTGGTCGGTCACAAGCGGTGTTCCCCAGGGCTCTGTACTGGGGCCAGCTCTCTTTAACATCTTTATCAATGACCAGGACAAGGGGATTGAGCGTTCCCTCTGTAAGTTTGCAGATGACACCAAGCTGGGCAAGAGCGTTGATCTACTTAAGGGTAGGATGGCTCTACAGAGGGATCTGCACAGGCTGGAATGATGGCCCAAGTCCAGCTCCATGGGGTTCAACAAGGCCAAGTGCCAGGTCCTGCACTTGGGTCACAACAACCCCATGCTGCGTTACAAGCTTGTGGAAGAGTGGCTGGAAAGCAGCCTGGCAGAAAAGGACCTGGGGGGGTCGGTCAACAGCTGGCTGAACATGAGCCAGCAGTGTGCCCGGGTGGCCAAGGACAATAGCATCCTGGCTTGTATCAGACATAGTGTGGCCAGCAGAACTAAGGAAGTGATTGTCCTCCGTACTCGGCACTGGTGAGGCCCCACCTCGAATATTGTGTTCAGTTTTGGGCCCCTCACTACAAGACAGACATTGAGGTTCTGCAGCAAGTCCAAAGAAGAGCAACAAAGCTGATGAGGGGTGTGGAGAACAAGTCTTATGAGGAGCAGCTGAGGAAGCTGGGGCTGTTCAGCCTGGAGAAAAGGAGGCTGAGGGGAGACCTTTGCGGTCTCTACAGCTACCTCAGAGGAGGCTGCAGGGAGGCAAGGGCCAGTCTCTTCTCCCAAATAACAAGCAACAGGACCAGAGGAAATGGCCTCAAGTTGCACCAGGGGAGTTTTAGATAGGATATTAGGAAAAATTTCTTCACTGACAGGGTTGTCAAGCATTGGAATGGGCTGCCCAGGGAAGTGGTTGAGTCACCATCCCTGAAGGTATTTAAAAGACACATAGATGTGGCACATAGTTTAGTGCTGGGCTTGGCAGTGCTAGGTTAACGGTTGGACTCAATGATCTTAAAGGTCTTTTCCAGCCTAAATAATTCTATGTTTAAGATAAAGGTATCAGGACCAAATTTCCACTAGTATTCCTTTTCCCTACCTCAGCCAACTCAATTTTGTAGGACCTCCAACTCCATTTGACTACAAGGAGCTGCGGGCAATAGACAATAAATGTTTGCAAGCTGGCATCAAGAATAGAATAAATATGAGTATATATCCCAAGTGAGTTGGGTCACAAGTTATAACTACCTCTAGCCATTACACAGTGAATGTATAAACCAGTGGCTATTGCATACCAAAAAAAAAAAAGCAGCATTGAAAATGCATAATTTTACAATTGTCAGCCTCCACCTCCAGTTCTGCCTTATCAACAAAAGATAAATGCCAGTGACACAGGGATGTAGTAGCATGCAAATTATTTTTTATGGTTTTATTTATAGGATTAAAACATTTCCTTTGAGCTACTGCAGCAGGAAAATAGCAATACATGCTGCATGAATCATACAGTACTTTTAAGGGAAATAGCTATGTTCCCCTATAGCATAATGTCATTTTTGTCTATAGCATAATGTTGAGATTTGTTCTAGAATTCAGTGATGGAATGGACAAAGAAAAATATTATTGGACAATATTACCAACAGATTACAACTGTGAATTGTAAATTACATCAGCCCAATTATAAAGGAAACCACTGGAAATGTTCTGTTATTGATGTGGCATAGACACAATAGAGTGTTTTCTGGCACTAAAAGAAATACCATACTATATGTAGATTCTCTGCTGTGCATGTAGCACATCAGGGTTGCATCTAATGGGGTCCTGTATAAAAGTCCTCATAATTATTTTTAGACTGAAAGCATTTCTTACTTTTCCTACGAAACAAACATCCCGTTTCACCTCCCAGTTTACAGTACTGATTCATACCCCCTGTTTCCTAATCCACAGCATCTACTGTAGTTCAAAGAGACAGTGAATCAAAGATAACATGGGGCTTCCGATTCAGGAATTGTTGTTTTTCAGAGAGACTAACCTCATCTGCATGAATTAAAGTACTAATGAGCTAAACAGCACTGAGACAGACTAGAGAAAAGTGAAGTCGGATGATTTTTTAATACCATCTATAGGCACTGTAGAGTAAATCAAAGGATCTCATTTATTAATATTTTATTGATTGTTACTTATAAATAGTAAAGAAAAACAGTAGATTCAGTGGCCAGAGAGGGTGTAATAAAGTAAACTACATAAGCCACATACTGCCTTACCAAAAAGTGAGCAAAAGTGAATCTTTAAGTAGTAAAAGACCTACTTTAAGAAGTCAGCTCTTTTTGAGGCGGCCTAAAATGTCAAATCAGCTAGTTGCATGTCAGTGTTCAGTGGATTTTTTTTTTTAAAAAAGTTTGAGTAGCTGAATCCCCTTCCAATAGCAGAACCCCTGCAACCCAAGCTGCATGAGCAGGCTAACTGGTGATTGAGAATGGCATTGTGACACTTCTGCTTAAGTGTAACTTGCACAAAAGTTTCCGATTCATTTTTCGCTCCTTTTTTTTTTTTTCCTGAGAGAACTACCATTTCAGCTAAAAGTGAAGCAACTAAAAATCCCTATACACAAAAACTTAACATAAAAGAGTCATCAGACTTATCTTCTAGTCGCTTTGCAGACAAGGTGCACTTCCACCACCTTTGTTTTTTGAAGCTGTATGTCCAACTGTCCTTGAAGTTAGAGCGAGTCAAATATCTAAGCAAGCGGCCTCATTTTTCAGAACCTCAAATTGCCTTTTTCACCTTTAAGAATCTCCCAGCTATCACCACAGAGCAGATCCTGACAGACTCTTTGCTGATGCACAGGAGGCAGCATTTTAGAAAACCTTTCATGCTCCATGTATGGGTTATGTCAGAATTGCAGTTTTGGGAGAGAAAGGAATATGTCACAGCAGGAGAGGGAGGGGGAGGCATTGGCATTTTGAACCACCACATAGGACTGCATCAAAGCTTGTCCTTTTCCTAGGCACCAAATTAGTGCCACAGAAGGAAGAAAGAGACCCTGCTTCTCTGAGAGAATGGAGAACAAACGGAGGACTATGGCAACAAATCATAATTTGGTTGGATGCAAACCTTTGGGGAGAAAACATTGATCAGGAATCTAACAGTAGGCTGCTGCAGAAACATTAATAAAGCATAGTGGCAGATTGCAAAGGTGCATGAATGTTGCCCCAATAAATCATTCACTAATTTGCTGCACAAATGACATGCTGGGAAGAAGCTCTGAGACATAGTGTCACCTTTCCATTGCTGCTGGGAACGACCATGTCTCTGTCCCTCCCCTCCATCCCAGTTACAACTGAACATGACTTGACAAAAAACAACGGTATGCCCGAACCTCAAACACCACCAAGCCTCCAATGTCTCAGTATTTTGGCAAAACAGCTTTAAAAACACCCCTGACAATCTCTGTATGCTGAAAATGTAGTAAAGATGTGTAGCTAAGGACATACTTACTGGTTAGAAAACAGAGTTTATGGAAATATTTACTTATCATTCATCTTGAGTTACTTTACAATGAAGTAATGAAAATAAAACAACAAAGGAAAATAACCCATTAACCTTACAATGTTTAAACTTTGAGGTGGAAGTTGATTTCACAGTCAGGCCTACTTCTAAGCAATTTCCATATAAAAGCACATAGTTTTAAATAGCATTTTTTGAGGACCTTTTGTCTGAGACTGTTTTCTTTCACAACCACTCCTATACAGTTACCCTCTTATTAAGTTTAATTGACATAGTTTCACGTGTTGCTCCTACTTTGAAATGGTACCTATCTTGTTTTCAGAGGCATTCTGACATAGTGGAAGAACTGTCACCATAAGATAGGCAGAATAAAATCCCCAATCATGAAACACTTGTTTTTTTACCATGATTACTAACAAAAGGCAGATGACAAGTACGGGAACAAGTTATTGCTCCTCTCCGTTACCAATATGAAAAGAAAGTCTTCATTATCCTGAGAGAGTAGCTGACCTAGAAAGGGCAGATCTTTTCACCACTCCCTACACCACTGGGGCAGTGGCAAGGAAATAGTATGGGGGAGGAGGTGAAGAAAGTGAGCATGTAATACTGAGGGGTTTTTATGGGAAGAACGAGGAGAATTCTCAGTTTTAAGACAGGGGCATTTCCAGAAAATCTTAACATTGTGATGTCAAACCAAACCAGGAAACAGATATTCCATTTTGCTCTAAAATTTTCAAACTGCAAAGCCAGGCCCCTAGCTCCTCTCACAAAGCTCCCACAAGATAACAGTCAGGTTAACTACAGGGTTTCTGATGCAGAATGAGACCATACCGATTTGTAGAATTTAAACATAACTTTTTCTTTTTTTTTAATCTACTAGGCTTTTCCCAGGTTAAGCTTATATAGCCAGACAGACTACGCTCCCAGGAGGTTTAATGCCATATCTTGCAGGTGCAGGGTAGACACAAGGCTTAAGCACATGCCCACACAGGCATGTACTCTCACAGCAGTCCTCTACGATGAACTAATAACATATTCCTTACTCTCTCTTTCTTGTAGCCATATTAATGCCACTTCTGCTCTAGTGGACACCAGAAAAAAATATTGAGCAAAGCAGTAACAAACACACATTTTTTTTCCTGAAAATATCTATTTCAAGTGTTGTGTGAACATTTACTATTAAAAAAAATATCAAAAAGTAACGCAGATGCAATAGAAATAATTTTAAGATTAGTGAGATAATTCTATTACAGAAACAGACTACTCAAATTTAGCTATAGCTACTAAAAGAACGCAATCAGCATTCAAGCTGCAGGAAAATTCTGTTGTGGAGAGCGGATCATAGGATTTAAGCCCTTACTACCACAGCTTTTCTGAAAAATAAAACTGTAGTGAAAGAAACACCAAAGGCTTCTGACAGGATTTTTTCAGAATTTTTGATGAGATATCAGAAAAATTCTGCCTTCGTTAGGTTTTGCATGCATGGAAGCCCCCAACCTCTGCACCAGTAATACCTTTGATAAGCAGGTAGAGGCTTGTATGGTCTCCCACTCTAGTATGGCTGTGAATTTCAGTTTCAAACTGGGAGGATATAAACCACCTATTCTCAGGTCTGCTCTGATATTCAAGGGTCAAAACAGAGGATATAAATCACAACTAGATTTACTGATTTACTGACTGCATCTTTGGCAAACTGAAAGAAAGCCAGGGAGGAAGTGAGGAAAATCCACTGTTTTTAACATTGACTGATTTTTATCCCACACAGGATACAGTAGTAGAGGTAGCTCTTTCATCAAAAAAGGGGTTCATGTGTTCAATATATGAAGCTTCACATATCATGTAACTGAAGGTGTAATAGATTTTAAATTAAAAAAAAAAAAAGTGTAATTTACTCTTGGCAGAGGAATGAGTCAAGAACAAGAAGAAAAACCCCAACAGATGACTGTTACCTGCTGAGCTCTAGGAGTCCAGTCTTTCATCGAATCCCAAGCTTGCCATTCATGCTTCTAACCACAAAGCCTCTCATTTTGTTTTCTTATTAGAAATAATAGCTAAAGAAAGGCGGAGAATAGGATATATCTGGGCTGACAACAGATACATTTCAAAAAAATGTAAGTAGAGGAAAAGATGAGACTAAATAAAATTTGAATTTCACAACCTCGACAGCATGACTTTTAAGTTTCCTGTTACAAAGGCATTCAAGATCACACACACGCTGTTAGAACAAAATAGATTCGGGATTTGCTATATATGCAGACATTCTGATCTATTGTGTAACTTTCAAATTTGTCCCTACAGGTAAAGATAGAGTCCCAATTACAGCATAATGAAATCTTTCGCAGGAAGCATTTTAACATAGGGATTGTGAAATACACTCTTATTATGCCAAAATTTATTTTTGTAATTTAATAATAATAATAGTCTCCCAAAACCCTACAATTAAAGAAGCCAATGCCTTAAAATTAGAATCATATTAAGTGTTCCTTAAGTAATGGATTGGCCTAATCACTAAAATTTTAGAAGGGGAATCTTCTATAATCTCTTTGCAACACTAATATACAAACTAAATAAAGAGTACAGTATTATCAGCCCTAGTATGCACGACTAGGTTATACGCCAATTATTTTATGGATTCCTAAAGTACACGTGTAGTTCACGTAAACCAAAAAGGCTCCTCAAATATAATAAAGTGAAATAGTGCTGTAGATCAGGTTTCCAGGAGATGCAATGTGTTAGACTGATAACTGCTAACTTATGAAGATATTTCAGAATACTCCAGGAAGAATACTTTTGGAAAATTAATGTCTTCATAAAGATGCGTAGAAGCAATAAATCCCTGAGATTAGCAACAGAGCAGCTGTTAAGTAGTTTACTTTTTATGTTAGTGTAAAGTCTGACAAAGAGGTCATGCAGAGTTAGTATGTCTGTCACAAGTTACAATACATTTGTTTCGCTGTGAAGCAAAAATAATTACTATACTGTAATATGTTGCTGATATTAAATAATTCTATCAAAGCCAAAGATACATATAAGATGTTGCCGATTTTCTGAGAAAGTACCAGCATAAAAGTTAGGTTTCTGTATAATTAGCTAAAACAACTAATAGACCTCATATAGTTTTTTCAAGCCTCTTTGTTTCTTAGGGTAAAAAGAGAAACAGTGCTTCTTTAGGGATAAATTGCTCAAATACATAGACATTTTCACTCCAGCTTTCAGTTCCACGTAACCTCATTAACTCTACTTCTATCCTGAACAAGGACAAAATGTTTTCTCAATTACATCAACCCAAGCTGACTTTCAGGTAATAACGGCAGTGTAAAGAGAAGAAAATAGCCCCTTTGCACTAAGTGAGCATGTACATGTAACTTTTTATCTTTACCAGTCATAACTTAAATCAACTGGTTTGTATCAGGATGTAGTGGGAGATATGGAAGAACCACCACTTGGACTGAGCCAAAGTAACCTCCCAGAGTTATTTATCACTACTACAGAAAGAAAGTTTTCATGCTTGAATGCCTTGGAATTTGTAAACTAAGGCATTTCCACCTACTTTTCAACAAGCTTATGCTACTTTGAACACTGTTCTTTGCTAACTGTAACCAAAATATTATTTTGCTTAGATCTAAGTGCTCTTGTTTGTCTTCAAATGCCAACAATTTGTAGTATAAATCTCTTAAATTGTCAATGCAGCAGCTGTTTACTGCTACTAACTATTGGTAAGCAAGTAACTAATACAGTCCAAACAAAATAAATTTGAAATTGTTTCATCCACAGTGTTCTACAAATGGTCACTTTCAGTCTTAAAATGACACTAAAGAAGAAAGTGATGTTTTACTTCATAAAATTATCAGGCTAACATTCTTTGTGAAAGCACAACAGTGGGGAACATTGAAGTGTCTTATAATTATAGTGGTTATATTATTCATTTTATTCATTTCAAATATTGGTACTCCCATGAATATTTCAGAAGCAAATGGAATTTTTCATTTCACATACTTGTGGCTGGTTGTGCTGATTGAAAGGCTACTGTAAATCAATACCAATTAACATTCTTTTAAATTTGCTACTTCACTACTACTATTGCAATTTAAGCTGTTTTAAGAGTCAGGACGGACTAGTTTATAACCGACTTCTTCAGTTAAAGATAAGATAAACCCCATCCAAATTTAAAATTTATACAGCCTTACCAATCTTATCTGGTAAGAGTATTTGGGTGTTACCTAACAAAGTTCCCAGGTCTCAAATTTTATCAATCCAGATTTTCTCTCATCTTTACCATTAAAGAGACATGCTCTCTCCTAACACATTAGTCATCTACCTTATAGCAAACGCATCTGGTCTGTCATGGGGGTTAAACAGTGGTGAGCCTTAGTCAAGCTCAGAAGTTCTTCTCAGAGTTGTGAAAACAATTGTCTTACAAGTGCAAAATGGAAAAAAAAATCCCAAAGTAATCATCGGTAATATTATCAAATTCCACAGAAACATTTAGTCTTTCCAAAACTCTAGAGAATGATTACGTGCTCATTCCAAACTGGTCTTCCCCTTTGACTTCTCTTGTTTGCTCTCAGGTAATATTCAGAACAACCAGCCTTTGCCCTCAAATGAAATAAAAACAACTTTGACAAGAAAGATCGGATAAAACACCCCAATTCTTCACACAGTCACTCATTCAAGCTATGGACCAAGAGGAGTCAAGGCCAGGCTCATTTCAAGTAGGTTTACTTCTGTTAATTGAGAACATTCAGTAAGTTGGCTAACCTTTTCAAAAATCTTTTAAGGATTCATTGTATTTGTAATTTATATTAGAAGAATGGAAGAGCTCCAAACACATGCCACTGCATACTATTAAAGGCCCCAAACCAAACCACTACTTTTTTTTTTTTTTTTTTTTTAGTGAGTTTGAAATGCCTTAGATTCAATCTGACTGATGTGGTTAAATGTATACAGCTTCAGCACACAGTTTAGTTATTTTGATAATAAGACCACAGAAAATACTGCACCCATCTTTGCCAGATATAGAAGATCTTTACCAAGTTGATTGGGCCTTAAGTGGTTAGCAGGAAGACAAGAAATGCAAATAAACAAGCACAGATTGAGGCATTGTTCACAAGAACTAGGATCAATCCCTTCAGCTGCTTGAATGATCAAACCGTATCCTCAGCAGCATCAGACAACTTACCAAAATAATTGTTTCAGCATGAGCTAGTCTATTCAACAATAGCAGGAAACAACACAGGAATTTCATTAAAGGACACTTACAATATTCAGATTGCAAATGAAAACAAAGAGCTGCCAGAGAGCCTCACACTACTGTCTTCAACGTAACCTATACATATAAAGTTTCTAATATCTAAAAAAAGTTGCAATTAATTACAGTCTAACTATAGATAGAACAACCAGGAGACAAAAGGGATGAAGAGACTAGGCACCAAAGAATAAAGTCGGTGGAATTTTGTGACCTGTCCTTTTGTTATTGCTCATTCAAAGCAGATTTTTCTTGCCCCAAACATTTAAGGACCTTTTCCTCTCCAGCAAGAGAGCCATATGTCACACAGCGTATGTCCTGGATTGAGACACCACTACTGAAATAAAAACTTATAAGTGAGAACTTCACCCTCAGTTCTATCTGCTTTGTCTAGTACAAAGGGGCACAAACCCTGTGATTCTGGTTCATCTGAAGTCTTCAATGCAGTCATTATTAAAGACTGCCAGCAAGCTGCCTTTTGAGCATCTCATTACAAGCTCTGATAAAGGGATGAAGCCCAGAACCCAGCAGTATGAACTTACCGAATAACACTGTGATTTCGTGACCACATAACCTTCCTAACTCTGAGAACTCCCTTCTTCACCTCTCCCCAACACTCCTACAGGCTTTGCAAGGAGTGAATTTACATGGATGGGCAGGTGCAAACAATAAGTAGGTCTACAGAAACAGAGGCCCCCCTGAATCACTGAATCACCTTTGCTCCCACAACAAAAAACTGCAAGTTCTTTGGTGCTTCTCTAAGCAGGTATACTATCACAGAGATTTTGAGACCTTGGATTACAGGAGGAACACAAATATAGACATAGCCCAATGTAACGAGAAATTATTGAATTTGTTTAAGAGTTATATAGCAGTTCTGCTGTGCATCTCTACAATCTCTAGTTGCCATACACTGGCTAAGTTGCAGAGCAGATCGCCCTATGCAAACTCTTTATCTTTAGGAAAGCGAACTGAAGTGCCATGCAAGGATGCATAAATGTGCTCCAATCCCTAGGGCAGACATAAAGGGCCAAAACAATGAGTTGTCTTTTGGACAGCTTCAAAGACACCTGATGGAAACAGTTAATCTCAGGGACCAGACTAAACCTAGTCCAAAGTAACACTGGCAAAACAAATATGGCACAGGTCTCAACGTCAACTGTTTTGATCTACTGAACTTCACAGATTGCACTGAATTACTTGCTAATGTAAGGCTTTTACCCTGTCTCTTTTTAAAGAATTCAGAATTTAGACAGTAACAAAATAAGCTATGAGGTAAGAAATCAAACACAAAACTGTGTTCCAAAACTGTGCCTGGCCCTGAGAATACAGTAATTCAGAACTAGTCTAAATTTTGTCGAAGTCTGAAGTTTGCTGAAGACAAATATTATACCCTCTATGATGGCTCTAGTTTCATATCTACAGAAAACTCAAGTCTAAATAAACTCACTAGTGGTCTCAAAATTCACCTGATAAGGTTTAAAGGCACAGCAAGGGACTTTATGGAACAATTTAATAACTTGGAGTGCTGAGACAAAACATGAATGTAGTTTGTAGAGTAAAAATAGAAACAGTTAGGCCCTAATTATCAATGGCCTACAGGAAGGGACCTATCAAAAGTTTCTCACAGGTGTTAAAAAATAAATCATTTTTACAGGTCAAAATCAAAGGTTTATTGCATGAGAAGCCCGCTATGTCGTGGGTCTGTGCTGACTTGTGGATTTACATTGAATTGTTATTCCTCACATGGCTCAAAGGAAGGGGCTGCTCCCCACGTGGCTCATAAGGCAAATACACCGTTTTCTCCAGCGGGCAGTGTCCTGGCACAGTGGAAGGGTGGCAAAACACCTGCTACACACACCACACACTGAGATTTGAACACAGATGAGTTTCCCCTAGGTTTTAAGCTTCTGTCATTAATATCTCGGTCTCATTCTTATGTAGTAACTCCAGATAGAAAAAACAGAATAGCAAGGCCTGATCCCAGCCAGCCATAAAAAAAAAAAAACCCAAAGAATTGCAATTGATGACAATTAAAGAAATTTTTCCTAAGATGTGTGATGAGAATGGGAAAAACCAAAGACCACCCCTCCACGGAAGAAAAAGTGTCAGTCCCTGGATACACCAAGTTCTCTATGATGCTTCCAAGCACTGTTTCCCTAACTCCTAATTTATGAAAAGCCTAAACAGGAACAACTCCAAACATCAGCATTTTTACAGTCTTTTACAGGTTTCTTATAGTCAACTGATACTTCAGCAGAAAGTCTCCAAATTCTGAATGGTTCATCAGCAGAGAAAAGCAGAGCTGCAGCAAGATCCGTAGCTACACCAAAGGTCACACAATTTATGCAGGATGCCACAGTCCAAGTGGGTGGCATTGGTTGTGCTGCTCTTGCAAGAGTCTGCTACAAATACCAAGGGATTGGTGGGAAGCAATGGCTCCACCATGCCAGTATTTTTATTATGAACTTAGCCGGGTAGGAAAAAAAAAAAAAACCAAAAAACTTTCTCAGGTATCAGGAAAGGGCAGAGCAAAACACTAACTAAAAAGGAATAGATGCACACACACTCTCACACACAAAAGATTTATAAATATGAGTCCTATGTTAAAATAAAGCTATTTACAAAATCCCTACTAAAAATGATTTGATTTCTATCTCACAAATAGCTACCATGCAATTCTGTTATTTAAATTATGCAACCTGGGATAACATCAAACATTTGTGAAAACTTAATCTGGCTCTTACCCATACTTGTTTACCTGCATCTTGAAGTGCATTTTCGCACCGCCTCACTCTGATGCAACACCCAGTATTGCAGTCCATTACCCAGTATTTTTAGAAAATAACTTTGAGGTCCCAGACGAAGCAAAATTTACTTCAGTTACTACGCACATATATCTATGCTAAACACTTATGATCAAAATTGCTACCTACTTTAGTGTTATATTTGGGGTACCAGAGCCCAGCTGCTGGGGCTGCAGGGTCCCCTCTGAGGAGAGCTGAGGGGCTGCCCCACACGGGACACGGTGGGTTCCAGCAGCCCCAGCCCAGCCGGGCTGGAAGACGCCTCGGGGAAAACCTGTTTGGGAAAAGGCAAAACGCTGCCGGGCAGCGAGGGGTGAGCGGAAAAGCACAGGGGAGCTGGTTTTCCTGACAGGCATGGCAACCATGGAGGGCCCACGCTGGAGCAGGGGAGCACTGAGGAGGAGGAGGAAGGGGCAGCAGAGAGGAGCCATTATGGAGAGACCACAACCCCCCCATCCCCACCTTCCGCAGCACTCGGGGCCAGGGGAGGTAGAGGGTTTGGGAGAGAAATCAAGCCTGGGAAGAAGTGTAGGGTGGGAAGAAGCTGCTCAAGTTTTCATCTGCTTTTCTTACCATCCAAATCTATTTTTATTGGCAATAAATTAATAATAATTAAGTGAAGTCAGTTTTGCCCATGACAGCAATTAGCAAGCAGTCTCCTGGTCCTTATCTCACCCCATGAGCTTTTTCATCTTATTTTCTTCTCCCGTCCTGCTGAGGAGGAAGGAGTGAGCGAGTGGCTGGGTGGGAGTCTGGTAGCCAGCCAAGGTCAACCCACCACACAGACATAGAAGATATGGGCTGATGACCTTATCATCAGATTCTTGACTTTACATGTCTGTTCATGATCTGCGTACTTATTGACAAATGCCAATTCCTGGTTTGGTTTGTCTCATTCTTTCCAAGGTCAATACATACATAAAACTATTAGTGCCGTACAAAAGCATTCAAACACGGATGCCTCCAACAGAAGCTTTGTAGATACATCTACAGTACAATGCTACATCAGCATCTTCACTATTTGTTCAGTACTAGCTGATAAAACAGTAAAATCAATTTAAACAATCATAACAGTTAATGCACTTCACTGGGTATTAGCAAGCATACAAGAGTCTTGTACACTGGAAATTAAAATAGGTTTGCTGCCTAGGACACAGGGACTGAAACAATATTTTAAAAATATCACACTCCCCAGGTAATGAGCTTTTAAAATTTAATTTATAGCAATTCTATTTTTCTAAATGTGTCCATATTTAATTTTTTAAAAATTTTTAATAATACGCTCATTAACCTAGGAATGATTTACTTTTCTCTACCTTATTGCCAGTAAAAGCGGCTGGGATTGGGACATGGAACCACAATAATGCTATAATGGAAAATGTGAACATATTTTCAAAGTCTCTTCACACCTGTTTCCTAGCATTTTAATTTATTTTCATACTTTGCACATCATGCTTTTATCTTCACCTTCACACTATCATGTATTTATTACAGTTAAGTAATCAGTGTCTTTATTTTCTAATCTACTGGTTTGTAGCATTTTTAGTCTGTATAAAGTGAAAAGACTATCAAGTTAAGATCAGATTATTAGAGTACATTAGATATTCTGCATAATTATGGGCCCGGTGAAAGGCTAAGAAGAATAATGTGTTACAAACCTCATTTACTGGAGGTTATTTTTTATTACATAAATGAAGCTTTCCTTATCTTAAATTCTATCTCAGTGCAATTCTTGCTGAGCTTGAGAACTGTTGGCCCCTTTGTTTAAAATGAATGTTGTTGCACTTTGCTGTGTGTCAGCAAAAGGGTTCTGAAATGTAAGGACTCTCTAGAAAGAAACAAGAACAAGACCTTCACAACTAAGGACCTGATGCTTTATTACTTGTCAAGAAACATCAAAGCAAAATAAATAAATTAAAATGATACACCCCTTTAGTGAGAATGGCAGCCTGTCATATAAATTTAATCCCAAGGATTTAAATTGGTGTTCCACAGTAGCATTAGAAAAAGGCAGAATCCAATTAAAACCATGCTGGATTCCAAGGACATTGTGATGTTCACTCTGCTTCTGTCATGTAAAATAAATTTAGACCTGATTCAGTGCTGAGTGCAAGGAATTAGATTCTGTAATGATCTATTTCCTCAAGTATTTTGCAATACTAACTTAAAAATACTGTAAAACAGTCAACAAGTCAGCTGAGCCAGGAGGTGTAGGCATACTTATAAAATATATCCAACCATTAGGAAAAATAATTTTCAGACCCAGATTTCAGTTCCCAAATCCACACGCAAAAATGAGTCTTAACCAGTTTTCAGCACGTAGGACATAAAAAGAAAAATAAAACCTACAGGGTATAAAGTAAGGATTGCACATTGTGTTAAAAAAAAAAAAAAAAAAAAGAGAGACAGCTGGACAACAGGAAGAAAAGCTGCCCATTTCCTTTGTCCTGGCTTCTACATTGTGGCTCAGAGCAAACTTGAACATGGGAGGGAGAAGGCTTCACCTTCACTGGGCCCAGCTGGGCACCCACAGCAGGAGCCCATCGTGGGGCACTGGGGCAGGGAGGGAAGGCAGAAACAGGATCTACCCAGCTGGGTGCAGCATGAGCGCTCCCAGGGAGATGGCCAAAGCCAGTGGCTCTCTATAGCAGGGAGTAAGGCCAAAGCCAGCCTTGGGAAGATATGAAAAGCAGAGAAGTGAAGGAAATTCCTTAGGAGTTGCTAGGCTGGAGAAAGGCCATCTACAGCCCTAACCTGCCATGATACAGTGGATAGGGCAGAGTTGTTGACAAGCTCAGTTATTCCATTTCACTTTGTAGTTTGGAGTTTCTGCTGTTTACAGAACTTTCTTGTCTTAGTTTCTAATCTTGAGTTCCAGTAAAGAACATCTCTACATACTGAAAGATTGTGATATCATCTAGGATGCTCCTGTCAATAAATCTGTCACCACCTCCAGGAGTGAAGTTCAATGCAAAAAGTTTTCCCCAAATGCCTTAATCTACATTGACTTAATTTCTTCCCCTTTAGCGCCTTTGTCACACTATTAATATAGCACTAGGTAAGTCAGATGCTGAGGTGGCACCCAAATGCACTGCACAAGAGTGCACCTTCTACAGCTGAAGTTTTCCATGAACAACATACCAGCTCTACCTGCTGCCACCTCCAGAATGATTATCAGAGATCAGAGTACCACTCCTCTGCACTTGCAGTATTGGAAACATCAACAATTACTCAAAAAGACACGAGGTATAAAATAAGAGGAGATTTTATTCTCATGCCATAAAAAAATTAATACCTTGTTTGATACCTCTATGCATCTCTTAGAGGCATAACTAAATACACACATTGTTTCTTCTACATAGATCCTATTACAAGTCTGTCTTCACAAACTGTAGTATCTCTAGTTCTGTGATATTTTAATTGGGTCACAAAAGCAGAAAAAAAAATCTACAGAGATGATTTTAATCTCAAGTAATGCAAGAAACATGACTGCTTATCTATTAAGTCTTGGACTAAAAACCATAGTATACTTACATTCCATAATCCGATTCATTAAGTGAATGTGTGTATGTATAATAATGAATGGTGTCGAAAACGGTTTAGCAAAATGACCAGTGGAACTTCTCACTCAAACAACAAATTGGGATACACAATGTATGAAAACCAATGTATTTTAATAGCATTTTCATTACTAAAGATGAATATTTTTCCTAGGAGGTGATTAATTTAGTTGCTGCTGGAAAATTAAGTTCTAATAATTTCTTTTCAATACAAATGTTTTACAATCAGTTCTGAAGGCAAATCCTTGTATAGCACACCACTCAATTCAAATACAGCATCATTTCTTAGATTTATTAACACTACTATGAACAAAAATCCCTTATAAAAATGCTACTTATGCAGCAACTTTGAAGGAAAAATGTATTTTCTATATCTTCATTACAGCATAAAGTAGATTCTAGTTTTTATCATGCCAATCTATTATTGCTGAAGTGAAAAACCTTTTTTTTTTTTTGAAGTAAGTCTTTTCCTTTTATCCTCAATGGCCTTTTTGGAAGTCTCAGGTCACAAGTGACATAGCCTGCTGACCTGAGATTAGCGATCAGTGAAAAATAGGTTACCTATCTATTCTGCCTCCTTTGTTAAATCTCTACTCAATGAAGTGCTTAATAGAATCTCCAGGTAAAGCGTCAAAGTTTTCCTTTCCATGTGGAAAGGAGGGGAAACCCAGTTTCTGAGCAACAGAAATCTCCAAGAATCAAGGAAAATCTAGGCTTTGTTAATTTTTAATAGCACTATGAAAAAATTACACATCCTAATTTTTTTACACACTTCCTTAAAGCAAAATTAAATTTCTAGATACACATAGTGAACAAAAAAAAATCATGAGAAACTATTCAGAAGCAGTGTCAATCTTGCACATCATCATCCTAAAATGTACTGTCAGACATACACCAGTTTATACTATCTGAAGAAATGCTGTTGGCAAAGACTTAAAAACACAAACCCAATGACTGAAAATCTGCAGTGATTTCCAAATTTGTAATGTGATCAATTTGACACTGACATTATTTTTAAGAAATTAAAAGCTTTATTTAAGATAAGATAGTAAACTACATGAAAAATTGCAAAAGCCCTGTTGCATCTCAAAGAATTGATGAAGATATCTTTTCTGAAGATTGCTTGGTCACTGTGTCTTATGCCAGAACCAAAATAAAACCAAAATACTACTACAGTATTACAATTACTCATAATCATTCAAGAATCTGTTCAGACTCAAATTTAAAGTTTAAGTAACGTCAGAAATTGAAGTACCCATAGCAAAATACATGTCTTGATTTCTGAAGTGTTTTCACCAGCTTTCTAATTATTTCTTCTATTCACTTTTTTTTTTGGTGACCCACAAATAAGAGCGGAATTGCAGAGAATATGTGGCGTAATAAGATTATATTCCCATCGTCTACTCCAAAAACAATCTTAGCTAAGCATTGCAGACAGCATGCTGCTATTGATGTTTTTTATTCTGTTTGCTGCTGTGAAATATTCAGCATGTTCTACAGTGATTTGAGGGTTGGGAAAACCTTAATTAGGGATCATATTTAATAAGGATAATTTCTAATTTGATATGAAGAAAGAAAACTAGATACTTTTTATGTCAGTTCCAGGCTTTTGCAAAACTTTTTGGCATAGTTTGCACTATAATAACATTTTATACAAACACAGTGTTCCAAATGGTATCCTCTTCCCCTGGAACAGATAAAGACACTTTAGCTAAAAGTTTTTATGATCTATGAAACTCTCCAATCTATCTCTCAAATAACCTCATTATTAGGTCACCACGTCAGATTAAAACTGCTAACAAGCAGCACATGGCAGAGCGGAACATTTTTAAGCATCAGGAGTTCAGATCAATTGACTCTATCAAGAATCCACAGAGTTCGACAATTTTGGAGCTACAATGAGCTACATAAAACTGTATTTTAGAATTGCGTAAAGACAGATGAAATATGCTATTATAAACATGTCATGGAAAGACCATTACAATGAGTATAACATTGTACCCTCGCATGGTCAGGGTATACAAGAGAGATCTCGTATCTCAGAGGACCATTCAGATTTATATACCAACACCTTCCATTCCTCACAGTTGTCCAAGTAAGTTAAAAAGGATGAATTAAAACAAAACAAAATGACAATCAGTGAACTGGGCACAACCCCACAAGGCCAACAACAGAATAAGTGCAAGATCCAGCTTTTGCATCTGTTGAGCTGTTCCTTAAAAAACTACGCATTATTTCTGCTTATGAGAAAAAGTGCGAGGAGTGCTCAGGCATCTCAACATCTAACTCATGTTGTTAATTGCATGCATTATTTGTGGATGAAAATTTGGCTCTAGAATGATTGTAGTACTACATTACATTTTCTTTTAAGAAGTGCTATTGCTTGCTCTCCTGCTGAAAATTACCCAGTTATATCAAATAAATCATATCAATTCCCTCATATGCAAATCAAAACAGTATGAGCATTTTACCTGTGGGCTGACAAATACCACAAAGTTCATTGCTACATCAGTTTCTGTTGAACCATAAAACACATCAACATTTCCTACATGGATTCCAATTTTTAAACCTTTAATAATACATTAGCCACGTCCATTTTGAGGAAACCAAATGAATATAAATGTAAAGACCTGAAAGAGAATTTCAAATAATGATTGCATGGCTAAGTACTGTAACATGCAAGATTCATATTTCATACTCAGTCACTTTTTCCCATCAGAAAATATGATTTATAATTTAAAAATGTAGCCCTATTCTCAAAATACTGGGGTCTTGCATTATAAGTCAGACACAAAAACTTTCTTTTTAAAACACAAGTGCTTCTACATATTACAGTCAGATAAAGTTTGACCTTCAATGTGCATAATGGATAATTAGGAACATATTATAATTATGAAAGTATGCTGTAATAACGTAGAAGTAAAAACAAAATTAAGGACACTTGGAAGCATGGATACTTAAGTTACAGCGCTGCACTGATGATTTCTTTATGACAATATTTAGCTACAGAATTGTTCTTGCATTGCTCAAACAGCTCTGAAAGGGGTCTGCTGGATTAGCATGTTTCTGAGAAGTGAGGTGCTCTCTCTTTCCTAATAGAGCGGTTTAGTCTGTAACGCTACAACAGAGCTACCTTTCAACTGAAATTAGTAGCAGTCCTTTCATGGTATTTCTCTCATTTGAAAAGACTGCCAGGTGGTAACTCTGATGAGTAACTGCAGTATTGCTTCTTCCTTTACAATGAATTCTAACATTAGAGCTCTGGTTTTCCAGAGCTGCCTTCCACCTCATTAAGATACCTGCAAAGTCGAGTGCTAGAAAACTACCCCTGAACTCAACCGATGTCTCTAGCTGGAGAGAGACAGCAATGAGGAGATGTACAACTGTCTGGCCAGAGGTCCCATGCTCAAGTAAGCCACAGGATAAAGCTCAGTATGCCCAGCTGTAGCCTAATCCCATGGCCTGATATGCAACAAGCTACAGGAATTGCACAGACCTTCACATGTCCAGCCAAGAAAAAGCCAAAAGATCGCTTCTGTTAGCAGTTATGTAACCGTATATGTAAGGTACCACAAAGAACAGGAGGGAAAGAAGAGATCCTACAGAGAGCTAAGGGAGTTGGAAGAGGTTCTTCAGAGAGCTAACTCATTTTTCCTCCAAATATTTGGACCACATGGACCCAAATCCGCTTGTGCACGATACATATAACTCCCTGCATACTTCCAAGATTACTTCATTCCTACAAAGATCAAAAAGTGTCTCTCAAGAAGAAAAAGGGAGGCAGGCTCTCACTCAGTCATTGTCTTATCCCAACAAGATCTTTCATTGCAGAAGATAATGCTTCAAGGACAAAGCAAGCAGTAGGTGAGCCTCACATAAACAACCTTTTTTTATTTTTATTCCCTTCCTCCTCTTTTGAGGGTTCATTGTTCAGTGACTGGATGATATAAGTAAAGCAAGACTTTAAAGCAAGTAAAGTAGGGCCTGAGAACTAATTCTTTCATTTGCTCTGCTGGGAGAATTAGGAAAGAGGTCAAAAAATACCATCCTATTCATCTATTATGTCTATTAGTTTTATTTCCTGAACATAAATGAAATAGGCTTCTCAGTTTCCACAGTGATCAAGAGGAGAGTCACGTTCATAAGACTTATCTATAACACTTTGTTTTCTTGACTGTGGAAGTAATAGCCTGATAAACTCTTAACTTGCTCTATGCCACTGAAGCCTTATGACAGGAAACACGTTTTCAGAAAAGTGCATATTTGAGCAACATTAATAGATTTGAAGACAACTTATTTTTCAAAGCACCAAAGACAGCTCAGCAATTATCTTGTTGAAAACTGAAGTCTGATGACAATTAAACAGAACACCAGATGTACAAAATGACATTCTACTCTGAAAGTCATTCAGCAGCACAGTCAGACTCAGATACTTTCCATAAGGAAACCGTACAAGAACTGTGAAGAACGTACAGAACTTTGACATTTAGCGGTACAAAATTTTTGAGTGACTTGTGCCATGTGGAGGGTCAAATTTTAAAATGCAGAGTTACTGAACACCAGGGCAGAATCTATTAACACCGCAAACATCAAGATGCTTTTCAAGTGTGTTTCGGCAACTGTTCAAAGCTATAAATTCCACATCACAGTGAAGCGTTCATCAAAGGGAGAACAGAACAGCCTTTAAGATGTGATCACTTCTGGTCCTCTAGTGTTCACAATATAAGCTCGCACCATTGCTCTATTTAAATAGCTGCGCATTCTGTCTCTGCAAACCTCAGTACCATTTATATGGCACTAGCAGGCTTCCAACTCAGTAAACAAAGACTGCATTGAAAGCTGACTAAATTGCAAGCCAGAAAGCAATCTCCCTCTTCCCTCTCTCCCCAAACCTTAAGGGCAAACTGTAGTGAGAAATGTGGTATCTCTAACAGCATGACGAGCAGCGTATATCAAGCACTCCTGCTAAAATGACGTTACGTATTTGATTCAGGCTATGGGAGGGTTTAAGTCACTCAACCACATTGGATTATTATTGAAAGAGAGATACTTTCTGCCTGTTTTGCTGCAGCTGCAGAGAACATTATTTCTAGTCTAGCAGGCGCATGATGCTATATTCTACACTGTAGATCTGCCAATATTACCAAGTTATGAGGCCAAGTCACAATGAAGGCAATGAGACATGCTTACTAAAACTGAGAACTTAAAAGGTCAAGACTTTAGAAGAAACCATAACTCTTTTGCACAAGTTACATATTGCATTTTCAAGATGATTTTTACCATAACCAGAGGAATTATCTTGTCATAGCAATGTTATTTGCTAGGTTTTAAGTCTAAAGAGATAAAGGTGTGTTCACAGTACTTCAGAAAATGAAGCTTTACGGGAAAATGGCAGAGTGTGTGTGTAACTGTGAGCTGTCAACCTGCATCCTGGGACAACACAACTCAGTATGTTGGTGATTACAGCTATCTTCAGAATTCTGTTGCTCTTGCATCCATTTCTGTTATAATACACTTTATGCGTTATATGTTTATACATATGTATGTTATATATGTTATGATATAGATGTTATATATGTTTATACATACATATATATGTATATAGATGTTATAATACACTTTATGTTAGGTCCCACTCTAGTTTCCTCTAAGTTTCCTTGAGCCACTTTCCTTTGAAGTGATTTTAAATGCTCCTGGCATCACTCTCACTGTGATTCATGTGTACAGCAAACTTGGTTCATTGCAAATCTTGTTTTCTTCTGATATGCTTGCATACAGAAAGATCTGACTTTTCTTCTTAGTCTCTTTCAAATAACAAAGAACAATTTCTTCAGTCTTATTTTTCACCTCAGATTCATAAAAATTAGGCAAAAAGTGTTTTAATAGAAAAAGCAAACAAGTCCCACTGAACTATGAGACAACTCAGAAGATTTCTGGGAGCCCAAGTCTATTTGTCCATTGCAATGGCTCATTTGGTAATGAACTGGTAAACATTGACAATTCATTCTAAAGGTAGAATTGTAATAAAGCTATTACAACTTTATCATTTGCTATTTTGCAGCCATAAGTAAATAAAATACTTTTTCTCCATGAAATATCCTTATCTGAGGAAGTACAGAGAACTAATCCTGTCTTTGATCTCTGACAGATGCCACTACCAGAAGAAAATCTGAAGTAGGATGTACATGAAAGAAAATCCCTCTTGGGAAAAATGTCATAACTAGCCCAAACAAGCGTGCCAGGTGCAGAAGCCCATTGTAGAAACAAGAAAAAATAAATTAATGTTAAGAAACAGATGTAAGGAAGGCAATATTAGCAACCTTAACATGGATGACCCCTTCAAGAAATTACAGAAAACAACAGTGAGATTTTTTCCTAGCAGAAGAGAAAAGAATTTCTGTAAGTGAAGAAGAATCCACACATTCAGATGTATCTCCAGAAATGAGTGTATCAAAACCTTCAGATCAGCAACTAAAGGTTACTCTCATTATTTTTAATAGCTAGCCCCAGTATCTATCTCTTATGAAACATATTCTAAGTTCTGGGGAAGCCGATTATAGGATTCAATAAATATATGAAGAATCCACGTAATACAGGAGTGAAACCATATCCAAGGAAAAGGAGATATTTTTCAAAGGAAATACAGGCAAGAATTCTTTCACATTACAGTTTGCTGTTGAAAATGCATTCTAATTTTACCAAGATCTTGAAATAAGCAACTATTAAACATGGATTTGAGTATTCTCACTCAAAACATTATGCTCACTCAAAACTCTCGCCTAAATAGACACACCAAAATAGAGCATCCAATACCGAAGAGCAGCAGCCCACAACAGTTCTCATTCTTTGTAATTATGACATGTATTTTTTTTTTGCCATTAAAGTAAGTTAGATCTGATATGAATTGAGGTGATTATCAGCAATCTGAGACAGCTGAAAGTCTAAAAAAAGGACTACTAAAAATTAAGAATCCTAAGAACAGTGACCAACCAGTATTTGCTACAATTATGAATTAGAAAGCAACTTGGTCTTTAAGTCATTTTAGAGCTCAGTATTTCTCAACTGCAAATCTCTATGGGCTCCCAGGAACGGAAAATGCTACAGAAAGTGGAAAAAGGGTGACACAAGCATCTAGATGAAGCTCAGCAACCTCAGACAACACACTGTAATCGTTCAGCGGATTTCATCCTTGAGACACCTTTTGGTACAAAAGCTAGGTCATTCCAGATGAAGATAGAGATTTGGGGAAACATATTCTCATCATGGTGCATTTAATCAGTGTCACTAGAAAGACATCTGTGAATGCTAAATTAACTTGCAAGAAACAAGATAGCAACACACACCAAAATAACACCAACAAAAACAAAAAACCACAAACAACAAACAACCAGATGGAAAAAAGCAACCACATTCTCCAAGATTACTTTATTATGAACTATGAAAAAATTATATTAATAATAAAAAAATAGTGTAACATATTCATTCATTTTTATTCAGGCAATCAGTTCAAAGTTCAGGCTTATGAGTAGGTTTCTGTTAGGGGGACTAAAAAAAAATAACAGAAACACACACCCACAAAAAACCCCCAACTCACAACCGAAAACTCTGAATGGCTCTGTGTATGTTATTTAGAAATAAACAACACTGCAGTGATGCCTCACTTTCATGAGTGCAAGAACAGATTAATACTGGGTTGGGAGATTTGTGTTTATTCACATTTTAAACAGCACCAAACAGAAAATCCTCTGTAGAGTTTTCTTGGTATTTTTTTTTTCCCCAAAGTTCTTTCAGACTTAGTCTGGCTTCCTGTGATGTGTCTGCAATAAGCACAGTTTCTTGCATACCTAGTCAATCTCCTTTCTGAGCTTACTCACACTAAAAAGCACATCCTCATTTCAGGTGGTGATGTATACCTGAGGTTGGGAGTAAAGCCAACACCAATTCATAAAAGAAGCATAGCTTTCTTTTGCATGTTTTTAGAAAAAAAACAGTGCTTACATTAACTTCAACGGCATTTCATCAAAATCACACCACCACAAATGAAATATAATTTTATTGAATTTTAAGTCCACAGAAGATTCATGTGAAGCTTAGAGAACAGTATATTAGTAGTATAAGTATGAAGCAGTGACTTCAACACCTATTGTTATATTTAATTTAACGCACTATAACTTCCTGCAAATATTGTACAACCTTAAACGTGTAAATCAATCTAAATTATTGCAAAATTTCAAGTATTTCTTAATTACTTTTGAAACATGGTAGCATCATGTTACATATTGAGGATCTGATCCTTTCTAACTTTGCTCAGCCCGTGTACTGCTACTCTCCCTGTAATTGGGTAGGGTTTTGTTTCAGCTGAGCATATTTGGGAATAAATTATTGGAGGATTAGATGAATGATCATAATGACAAAGACCAAAGTCCATCTAGTCTAGTATCTCAAATCCAACAGCAGCCAGCAACTTATGTCTGGGAAAGAAGATAAGAATAAGGGAACTACATCAAGACTCTTCTCAGGTATAATATCCCAGGCTCCAATGCAGTTCAGGAACTTCCTAAACCAGAGGTGGTAATTTCACTGCAACACCATGATACAAGTGCCAGAATCTAGTCCAAAGCTTAGTCCTTCAGGTAATAACCTAAAGTTCAGGGAAACTAACAACTGATAAAGCAAAACAGTTGTACATGTGTTAGAGAACAGAATAAAAAGTAGCAGTTGTATCTAAAAAAAACCAAATCAACAAAAACACAAACCAAAAACTTCTTCCATGGAAATATTTTAATAAAAGTCTTTGTAGAGTTTCAAGGTAAGTATTTTTATTTTTCTTAAATCTTAAAGTGTAAAACCACAACTCAGTCCTGCTCTCATGTATGGTGTGTATACACTTAACTGGTGTATGTGCAAGACTTGTATACATAAACACATTTATCTCCCTCCTCATTAAAAAAAGCAAAAAATGAAACAAATTACAAAACATATATAGATGCAGTTTAGCTCTCCACATTTGTTGTGGAGAGCTGTCTTTGTAAAAACAGCTATTTTATACTGAACTACTCATAAGAAAAATCACCCTTAGCTGTAAAACATTAAGTTTTTGTCATAGTTTAACCCCAGACAGCATCTAGGACTGCTCCCCTCCTCCCTCAAAGGAAGAAATCAAGTGAGGAACACAGCTGTTCACTCACCCCCAGTTGGGATTGTGGAGAGAATCATAAAAGTGAGGAAAAATTTGTGGGTTGAGATAAAGACAGTTTAATAAAGTAAAGCAAAAGCCATGCACAGGAACAAAGCAAAATAAGGGATTCATTCACTGCTTTCTATTGGCAGGCAGGTGTTCACCCATCTCCAGGAAAGCAGGGCTCCGTGACACCTAACAGTTACTTCGGAAAACAAACAACATCACTCTGAATGTCTCCCCCTTCCCTCTTCTTCCTCCAGCTTTATATATAGAGCATGACGTCATATGGTATGGAATATCCATTTGGTCAGTTGGGGTCAGCTGCCCTAGCTGCCTCCCCAACTTCTTGTGCACCCCCAGACTACTCACTGGTGGGGCAGTGTGAGGAGCAGAAAAGGCCTTGAGATCTTAGCAACAGCCCAAAACACCAGAGTGCTATCACACTATTCCCATCCCAAATCCAAAACATTGCATTACACCAGCTGCTAGTAAGAAAGTTAATTCTATCCCAGCTGAAACCACTACAGTTTTATAGAGTTTTTCCAGCATTATAGAATCAACATATTAGCTGAGTTGGTTCAATGCATTACTCCTTATCAATGTTTATAGCCACAGAAGTGCTATCAGGACCCCGTATTTGCCTTCTCTTTAGCTGATATTGTACTTCAGGATTTGTGCAGTTCAAGCCACCAAACCCTCCTAAGATTGCCATCTTCTCAACCACTATTGTTCAGTTCTACCTTTCAACATTGCAGATTTTCCCTTCACTGCTGCTTTTTCTCAAGCATTTGTGGATAACGCTCCATCCTGAATTACATGGGTGAAAGACAGGGTTGGTAACAGATTATTTTGATGCTAACGCTAACAACACTTTGTTGAGATTAGGGGCCTGTCAGAACTTCATCTGGTAAGGGTTTAGTCAAAGATTGCATCTAGAGGTTATTCTGATTTAACAACTACTGGAAATCTTCTTTGACAACTCTTCTAATGCTTGGTTTAGTGAAAAAAAAAGAATTAAAGGGAACTCAATTTTTACATATCATTAGAACTTTAACAGTTGATGCCTTACTATTATTATTGTCCGATCAATATATTGCTTTGTTTTGAGCAGAAAATAGTTATGATTAACAAAGTGATAACAGGAACCACTCCAAAGCAAACTTAAATCAATGAAACCGGTAGGATGCTTCCCAGTAGGATTATGAAATGGACCATACGGAGACTGAAAAAGCTCAAGTGGAGTTGCAGTTGTTGGTAGCATCATGGTTATTTAAGGACATCACACGGTTACTTAAGGACATCACATCAGAGAGACAGAATGAATGCACAGCTCTCATCTAGAAAGACTTGGAAAAGAGGAAACGTTGGTGTTAAAGGTAGAAAATAATCTTTCAGAAAGCTGAAGCCATGAAAATACCAGACAGAATCAAAATCTGGCCGGTTCAACGTGAAAGTATAGACAGGCCAAAAAATGTTTAAAGCTGGACAGTCTTTAGGTCCAGTATCAGGTATAAAAGAAGCCCTTAAAGAAGCTAAGGCAGTAGGTGAAAAGCCAGAATACATCTTGCAAGCCTTTCTATAAGCTCAGTTCAGAGGGGTCAGGCATGACCTCAAGTTGTCAGCTACTTTGGCACCGAGAATCACATGTTTGAACCTCATCAGTAATTACAGTGTCTAATATGCAAATTAAAGACTTGATACCTACCAGTATAACTGCTAAAAATAGGGTTTTTAAAATTTCATCTTTAATAAAATCTCATCTTTTCTCTCCCCTTTTTTCTTTCTTCTAAAGGAAAAACAAAGAAGCTCAAATATTTTACGTGAGGTCTTTTTCTCCTTTCCAAAATAATAGAATGAAAGACATCAGCAGCCAAGAGAATCTCACAATACCGGAACTTTCTGAAACGAGGTTTTGCATATCTCACTTGGCAGCTGGCAGCAGAATGTGACAAACGAGAATTCTCACTCCAAGCTGCTGGCTGCCAGTCATGAGTTATCTTATTCCTTGCAGTGAGAGCAGACCACAGAAAAACAGGCAAGCAAATAGGCCAGAGCTACAAGGAAAAGACTGAAGAAAAATTCTAAAAAAAACAAAGACGACCAAAAAACCCCCAAACCAAAAAAAAAAAAAACAACCACAAAACCCAATCGGATGATGAATGCAGTGGTACTTATACTCTCAATGCTTTATTTAGCATTGAGAATTCTTGTGTCACATTATCACAAGCTTTAATGAAGGTTATACAAAATTAAAGCCATGGTCCTTGCTATGGGCACGTTTTTAATTTGTTCTTCAGTTCATTTGAAGTGTGTCAACTTTTAATTGTTCTTTTAGAGAAAACTCATGACTAACTGAAACTGCTTATTATAATACAAGGCCTACAGCTAAGCCCAAGTGGCACCTATCAGACCATCTTCTAGTTGTGACATTACTGACTTCACAGTATATCCTGGCCAAATAAACACTTTCTCAAACTGAACCCTCTTCCCTCAAAGGAAGAATTCAAGTGAGGAACAATGTGTCTCTTATTATTATTTTCTCCTATGCTAGACATGCCATGTATATGCTTTTACTCCAATATGTTTTCTGCATTGTAACCTACCTACTCACCCCCAAAAGCCCACTCTTTCCCAGTCTTTTAACCATTCACAGACCACTGCTTTGTTCTTAGAACTTGAGCATTGACTTGACACACGCAAATCTTACTATCTCCATCTCATGAACTGGCAACTGGTAACCGAGAGAGATGCCCGATGACGTGGCAGTGTTTTGAGAGGATCATTTCCTTAATGGAAAATATTGAAAAAAAGAGGGAGCTGCTTTCTAAGCAGCCTGAGGAGATATATTGATATACTGAATACTATTTTCTTTGGAATCCTCCATCGCCGTAATGCCATTCATCCTTTCGCAGGGCCTGCATTTCCTTTTTGCAGCCCCGGTACCTGCAGGAAGCCGGCTGCCAGGCACCGAGTTTCCCTTGCTGTGGCTTTGAAGCAAATAGGATTAAAGCTCAAAAGCTGGGGGTGGGGGCAAAATGGGGCAGATCTTTCCCAGCTTTTCTTAGGTGCCTGCATTCCTCCCCTCCCTCCCTCTCAGTTGAAGCAGAGGCAGTCTGGCTTCAAGTACCTGGAATCCCCTATGCTTAATATTTTTATGCTAGAAATAAGTAGATATTTTTGCGGTTAGTTCTACTGAAGTTTGAAGCAACAGATAAAGAAACAGCTAGCACCACCACCTATTGGTGAAACCAGGTAATTTAGAACTATTAATTTGTATTATATTATGTAAATTTATATTTGTTAATAGTTCCGGGTTTAGGGCAGATACTCTTTATTCAAAAAGCTGGGTAAGGATGCTTAAGACTAAAATCCTGAAAATGATAGGTTGCTTGCTAAAAAAAAAAAAAAGGAAATAAGTACTAAAGCTTTCTATGATCTCTGTGCAACACTAATGAAAGCTGGGAGCAGGATACCATATACATGTGGTTCCTTAGACTTTTTTATTTCATTATTTGGATTTACTTAAAGTTTAGAAATACTTAAAAAAGGTTACTTATTGCCAGAGACTACCGCAATTACAATCTCTGAAAGGGATTTATGACTTTTCAGGCATTTCATGACAATATACCGGAACTTCTCAGAATAATATGAGATTCTAGAATGTAGAAAAAAATTAGTTGGCATCCAGTATCATCTTAATATTTTGCAGTTGTAAGGATTCTTTTAAAATTTACTCCAATATAATTAAAAAAAAAAAAAAAGAGAATTGTGCGGCTGATTACTTTTGCCTTCTTAGATTATGGAGCTTGTTTTATGATTATGGAGGATAGTCTTACTAAGTATTAGCTCCTGACATGCATAAACATTTTTTTCAGGATTAAAAGAGTAGGAGATTTTTTTCAGCAACACCATTATCTCCTGCTTATCTGTCTCTCTCTTTACCTAAAGAAGGTCTTTAAGATCAGAAACTGCAGATTAAGAGACATCCCAGGACTGTGTTGATCACTTCAGACATGACATGCCACAGGAAAATATGCTATTTAGTTAAACACTAAATTCTGCTCAATGCTGTTTATTGAAAACAGAGATTCCTCTGTTATTTGCTAGTAGATGAGATATAAGAAAAGAACCTGAACATTTTCAAATTGCAAAGTGAAAAGCTGATTCTGCTCTGGACTGCTATCTCAGCTATAATTTTTGAAGATATTCCTGAATAAGATGGTATAAGAGGTCTCAGAAATGGATCCTTCCAGTAAGAGGAGTAATAAAACCTAAAATAGCACACTTACCTAGACATACACTAGGTTAGCAATGTGGTAAGAGATGCTTATAAGTATTGTCTTGAAAGTTTAGTTCATTTTCTTCATCATTAATAAATAACAACTTCTTTTGAAGCACTTGAGGAAAGAAATTTTGACTGATGACACTTGCCTAGGATCCAACTGCTTGGAACAAAAAATGCTGTTGCTGATTAAAGCCTTGCTGATGTCTAGTGAAGTCTCAGTATGTTTTCCCACACAGACGATTTCTGAGAAAGTCTTGGATAAAGAAACAGAACAAATACTGGAGCTGCTTATGTTCATTGGCAGTAAAAGACAGGAAGCTTTAAGGCATATTCCTTGGATAACTTTTTCCACAGTAGATCAGTTTCCTTTAGAAGAAAGATATTTCAAAGAGACAGAGCAAGACAGTGGATATGAAAATTTCTCAGAAGTTACCAAACGGAATCAGTGTACAAAAAGCAAGAAAGAGCAGAGTCGTGCTTTAAATGAAGAAATCTCGTTTGGTCCTTGAAGAAAGTGCAAGGCACCTACCACCCTACTACCTTCAACAGAGGATGGAAAGCCATGTGACCATTCCCAATCACATTCTTTCCCATCATGTGTCTGAATACAGACAGTTTTATCCCATTGAAAAAGGTTAAAATCCAGGGTTGTGTGAGCATATGGTTGCATCTCTTAACTGTGGTATTGGTGCAGTTTAAAACAGCCATTACAGAAGTATTCAAGTATTCTTGGACATCATCCATTTAAAAACATCCAGAAGACACAAGCATAGTCTGATGGTCATCGTGCATGCAGAAGCTGATTTCTGATGACAACTCAGTCGCCGATCTTGGGAGCTTATGCCCACTGAAAGAAAGAGGGTCTTAGGAAAGAGCCTAGTTTTAGAGCCCTCCTTCCTCATCTCATCATCAGAGTCAGTTTAAAGCACACTGTTCCACAGGCAAAGTTAAGGATTTTTCCCCACACATCATTTTACGTATATCTACAGCACAATTCCTTTCCGTTTTGTTGTTCAGTCAGTCTCATATCCTGTCAATCCCAATAGGAACATGCAGAAAACTTAATTTCCCTGATATGGAGTCATCACTATCAAAACCAATTGCCCCCTCACAGCAACCTGCCCTTATATCTGCATACAGATAATATTTTCAGAAACACAAACCTCAGCATTCACTACCTCCTCTTTGCAGACTGCACAAACACAACCCCACAACTATGTCTCACATGCAGGTTTATATATCCTAATCAATCAGGCTGATTTTAATTAATCCTAATTGTCCTATTAAGGTTCCTGGCTAACAACAACACAGCAAAAAGGATTCCCTAAGCAGCCTAATTGACTTAATCAGCTCCTTAATAATCCTTCTTCAGGCCTTTAAAATCAACTAACCTCTAGTTCATTTTAATAAGCATATTGAAGAGGAAGATAAAGCTGATTTCTTGATGCTAGGAGTCAGATTTCATCACTGCAATGAAGATCATAGCAGGCAATAGATGTGTTAGGATACATAGATGGAGAAGGACTACATTCGAAAGATGTGACCAGCTTTCCTCCAGGCATGTGTAAGGAAAGGAGGAATTTTGCAGAGCTTAGCTGCATTTTCCCACAGGGAAACATGGGACTGTAATCTTAGACTACAATTAGTTGTTGATGAGTCTTCAAAGGCTAATTGAAGGCACCGTAGGTACTAATATAGTCATGAATTAAAAATACCCAAGTTAAACTAGCGTGTGAAAAACTAGGAAGCAACTTTTAAGGTATTTTTAGTGCTGAATTTCTGGCAGTATGTATGTTTAAGCTATGCATAGAGATTTACAAGGTGGGGGTGGAAGCAAGCTAAGTGCATATGATTTGGCTCTGACAGTTATTTGTATCCTACTTTGCACTAACCAAAAATCTCACTTTTTCAATATTTTTGTGTGTGCTAAAATCATGTCAGGTTTCAAGAACTCTAGCTGTGCAGCTTATTCATCACACATTTTCCCTCATTACTCTTATTTGTCTGGCAGTAGGAGTATTCCTGGCACTTTACAGACAAATGACATGATACGTTCCTGACCTAAGAATTTTGTCAGCTGGGGCTTTAGGTCAAGATTTTTCACAGCCATTAAGTGTTTAAAAATACATGTGAATCTCAACAGGATTTTCAGAATTACCTGTATGTTTGTGGTTCCATTTTTTGCAAGTTCCATAAAGCATTCTAAAGCAGTTAAGTACATGTAGATATATGCCCTCCACTGGTTCTATATTTGCATATAATACATGTAAATAGGACTTTATATTCACTCATCATTTCACTGAAGACAGCAAAATCAGCACAGAGTTAGTATGTGTGAATCAAAATGAAGGATCTTAATCAGGATTATGGTGGCACAAAGTTTTACTTCTTATGCTAGTGAATATTTATTCATATAAGTAGTCATTAGCCCCTTAAGGACTTGCAAATTAGCTATATGTTGAAGGTCTACAAGTACATGCCAAAGTAGCAAAAGGCCAATTGCAAAAGCAATGTGTACTATTTTCTTTTGGCCTTCTGATTTAGTAAACATTTAGAATTATATGAACTAGGTAGAATGAGATGAAGTAACAAAACAAATTAAATGCGGCATTGCTTTTCTTATTCATGCTATAAGATCAGAGCATCTTGATGAAACTAGGTTTGGCCCAACTCAGATCATGATCTTGAGAAAGCAGAATTTGGAATAAAAAAAAAAAATACATCCAGCCTGCTTCTATCCACACAACCTTCAGCTGACATTAGCTTCTCCTCTTTATCAGTGAGAGCAAGACGACACTTGAGGTACCAACAGATACTACCGACAATTCCAAAATGGGCCAAGTGGGTGGCTTAGACACTATTCCCCACGTAATCTTCAGAACCAGCAATATGCTTGCTCAGGGTGTGGATATACTTCTCAGCAGGAGTCATAATGGTAAATAGACAGCAACATACCATTTGTAAGAGCTCCTAGTTACACAAGGGGCTTATTCTCCTACGTTGAAATCCCTGATTTCACAAGAAGATATGATTCTGTCCTTTTCATGACACTTTATTCCGCAAAATGAAAGATAGAGGATGTCTGAGGTAGTATAAAAATACTCTAGTCAGTTAAATTCAAGAGAGAGCAGTTTCCTTTAGAATAGGTACAAACTTCAAAACTGAAAGTGCTGATCGTTCAAAAGTTAGTTTTCCAACAGTTTTACTGAGTTGTTTCAGTGACTTAATCTACTCTTACTATGAGCATTATAAATTAAGAAGTTCTAGTAGATGGCAAGAAGCCTCTGTTCTACCTTGATTATCACACTCAAGGAATATGCAAGAGTGTAAGAAATGCTCTGAGTCAGAGAAATCATCTACCTAGCCCAGGAGTCTGTCTTGAATACAAACCAGCAGGAATAATCCTGTCCAGTCCCTTTAGTATCCATTTATACATGTTGACCATAAACCTGGTTTGTTTTTTGAACTTGCTGATGTCTCCATGGCCTCCTGTAACAGCAAGTTCCAGAAGCCAGAACCACTAACCCTACCTATCACTGAGGTTTTCTCGATCCCAGTCTCCAAATCAGTCTTTGTCAACAGCACACAGATTAAAGAGTCTTTCTCAGGAAGCTCGACTATGCATTAGGTGTACGGAAGGGAGATGAGTAGCTGGATACACACATAAAAACTACATTTTCAAGTATTTAAACAGAGAATCAGATTTTGAGCACGTGCTGAAGTTTCATGGCGCAGCTAGAAGTTCAAGAGCACAAAAGCAAGACAGGCTAAATGATGTATTTCCTTTACTATAGAATGCCATATGGGTTTTTTTTATCCATAAAGGTAACCAGGTAAAATTTGAGAATTTTTTTGGGCAGTGAACAAAAGTACTGACAGAAATTGAGATCAAATCTGAAGTTAAACACAAGTACATCAGTCAAAGATAATGATACTCACACATAAGTATTAAAGATATAGAAAAATAGAAGTAATTCAGCTGTTAACAAGTATGTACTATATAACTGGAGTTACCACAAGCAAAAAGCGTTTCCATAGAAAATCTCAGAACAGTATATTAAATAAGCATCCAAGAACAGCATGGGATTTCTTCCGTAACTAGCTGAGTTCTCTATGGATGACAGAAGTCTTCTGTAAAGGTGAACTGATGGAAAGAATTTGATCTTGGGTATTTCCATTTGACATTGGAATAGCTTGTTTTAAAACCAGGGGATGGGCAGTTATCCGGCTGCGAGTCCTCGCTTAGCGAGGAAAACACAAAACCGAAGAGAGACAACAAAGTCTGCATTTCAATTATTTGTCCAAATGACAAATTTCTTTTGGGTCTTGCAAACAGAAAAAATAATGTTTTCTTTGTGGTCCAAATCAGAGGGGGAATAAAAGCAACTTTTTCAATAAAGACAATATTATAGAAGGAAAAACGAAACTAAGAGACCCACACAATGGGAAAACCCAGATCACAGTCCCTGTGCAGCCTATTCCCGCAGACTGTGCTAGGCAACACCAGCCACATTTCAGAAGAATTACAACTAGTGTCCACCAACAGTGCAACATTAAAATTAAAATATTATAGTGTTCCTGTTGTTGCAATGATGTTTCTTCAAAAGGAGACCTAACTTTATGTTATGCCTTAAAATAAAGGGTCGTCTGTTAGCACCTAAATCAACAATAAAATTCTCACTGATTCCAGGAAGAACAGAATTGTCAGAGCTACTGAAACCCCTGAAGTCACGTGTTCTAGGGGTATTTGAACAAAGTTTTCCAGGAGAAAAAGAATAACAAATTACCCAACAAAAAAAAAAATCCCAAACACCAGCCCCAAAAGTACAAATGGTTTCTGTATCTGTCTGCTTACACCTCACAACCACATTCTTGACACTTTGATCAAGTAAACTACAGATATCTTGATATTTGCCTATATATTACCATCCTGAACTAGCAACAGCTACTTCAAACTAGCCTCATACTGGGAATAATCACTTTATTACATTTCAAACCTATACTATGAAGGACCCAGTGAAATTTAAATATCATTTGTCCTTCTGCTGTACATTTGAGAAAAACATCTCAGTATAAGCATTTTGAAAGTATTTAATCTTAATCTTTCAAGATCACTTTGATAATTATTTCAAACTGATGTGACAGTATGATGAATTCCCCTATAAAACACAGAAAAAATGACACTGTGTTTAGACTTTCAATAGACATATAAATTACTGAACTGCTGATTAACATAAATACTTTGGATGTGGTAACAGCCAATATGCATATGTACCCCTTCTAATATTTTTTAAAAGTTCAGACACTTCACATTTAATTAGGAGCAAGATCATAAAAATAGAATTCAGAAATCTGAAGCCGACTGCTTTTTAAACCCTCTATTCTGTAGTTTTGCAAGACTTATTTAGTGGAGATAATATATTTCGAGGCTCAGGATGAATTTGAGTGTGCTTCCTGTGTATTAATAGCCCAAAGAAATTCAACATTAAGTTGCTGTTGAAATGAAACTCCTGTAAGTGTGCTACCATTCTTCCATTCAATAAAGGTCAAGCTGTTAGTTGACTGTCATTAGGCATAGTCTCTTGACTGCTTAAAGGTTATATAAATATTAAAGTTTATGAAGTCAGCCAGGAAACTTTTTCTCAAATATCTTGCCACATTATTTTTATCTTTTCCCAGGAACAATTATACATCATTCAAGAGAGTGATGTGCTTTTCTTTTCAGACAAATACCTGCTTTTTCCAAAATCACATTGAGCAAATAAAAGGATAAAAATCTTAGCTAAAAGTGATGATTCATATACTTATTAAAAACCCAAAGCCATCCTATGACTTTATTTCGTTTATCCAGACTCTGAACAGTGTGGCTTTCATTATTAGGTTACAATAGATCAAGATTTACGTTCACACTAATGTTGCCCTCATTTCCATTTATATTAAACTGGTATTTGTTTTTTAAAGGAGGCACATGAATGAGCAGAAACTTGCCCAATCTCTGTTTGTTCAGCTTGTAACTTGCACAATAGCAAATTCAATCTTGTTAAGAGGCTTATTCTTCCATTGTAGAAGTTACTTGAATTGCAAGAAAGTTTAAATCTGCATAGGCTACGTGTTTATGTCAAAGGAAAAAATGAATTAGGGAGAGTTTTGACTTGCACTACTAAATTGCATATTACTGGCTCATTTCAAATATCCTTTGCCCATTTTATTGCAGAGCTAGGAGAAATGCCTTCATTTGACAATAGCAAATGGAAGTTCCTGTGACAACACCATATGAGTAATTACAAAATCACGTTTCCCCTCCCTTCTACCAATTGCTAGGGGATTTTGTCACCTGAACACCCGTCCTTGCCCACTGACAGGGAATTAAGTAGTAGTACTCCTGGTGTGATCCTCTGGCCACAAGCAATTAATAAAAAGGCTATCACTGATCTTAATTTTTCACCTGAATTTTATTCCTATCCTGGCTACTCACTAGCTCTATATTGTCCTTAGCAAGCTGTTTATACTCTCTTTGCTTTCAATTTCCCTGTTTGTAAAATGAGAGAAATAAAGTAGACCTCTCTCAAAAGGATACAGGGAGTCTTGTTTCTGCAAGAACTCTAAGCCTCAACTTTCAGTAACGTTACCTGAACAAAGTTATGGGACTGAAACACCTGCTGAAACAAGTTCAGTATCTTGTAACCACACGGATCTTCTTGAACTAAGATTCCACAGGAAGAAAGGCAAGCTTCTGTTTATTTGTTCTATTTTCCTCAGTAACAAAGGGAAAAAAAAACCCCAACAACCAAGTTCTTCAGTGCTGCTCACTTATTTCAGAGCAAAACAAAAAGGAGCATTCAGATATGTGACTAATCAGAACATGTACTATTATCGGATGTGTCAGATGACATTTTTTCCTTTTACTTTTGCAACCCCTTAAAAATAATGTGTTATTCAAGCTTCTAGTCACTTCCTGTTTTCTATGTTTTGTTGTTTGTTTTTTTCTGAAAACATATATATTAGCTCTGTTTATAATTTTTGCTATTGAATCTTATTCATGCAAATAAGAAATCTCTTAAATTTCTTTACATTTTGAACTGTTTCATAATTGCTTCTTCACAGCCACATTTGCTTCTCTACTGCCTACATAAACTCCCTAATAAGCCCCCATTCCTCCCTCCCCTCCCAACAAAAAACCCCCACATGGGGTGGTTTTAGAATAAAAAGTGATATTTTTCAGAAGGAAAGACTAAATCGCCAAACAGAATATGATAGCAAACAGTTAGAGAAAGCAAACAAGAAATATTTCTGACATTATTTTGTGTTTTTTTTTTTAAAATAGGTTTTTAATAATGGTTGCTATTCTGTCATTGAAGGGAATACATGCTATCTATAACTGTCAGTTACATATTCCTCAACACGATGAGAACAGTTATTTTCTAATGAAATAAGGAGTATTTAGACTGTCCCAGTGAGGCTAAAAATGAGTTATCTTATGTTAAAGTGAAAGTAAATACATAAATGCTTTCCTGTGCCCAAGAGCACCATTGAGAATCAGAGAGCTAGATCATTAATTTCAGTGAAAAAAGAATATTCTAAATATTTCACTGAAGGAGTTTTCTAAAGATTCAGAGGTCATTAAGACAGAAAGTTATCTTTCCCTCCTAGAAAGCTGATACTTTGGAACTTTTATGGAAATAACTATCTGAAAAAAGATAAGACTAGACGTAAAAATAAAGTGTTTGCTTAACCATTAACTGTATCTTCCAGACAACTCAGCAGAACGGTCACAATTTCTCTTGCTCTCATATGCAAATATTCCGATATAATATAAAGGAATTACAAATCACTCTGATATTAAATTCACATTACATATCAGCTAAGATCTCTGCAGTTTAACCTTTTAAGCTAATGCCATAGAATGGGTGAAGTGAAATGTATCCAGCTGAAGCCCCAGATCTACAACCTGATCTGATGTTTGTCCTCCTACTTTGGTATTCACTTCCAAAATGAATCTCAATCTATGATTGCTTCTTCCAAAAATTGTTTCATATTACAAAAATCAGGAGGAAAAACAGATCTTAAGGACATACTGTATCTTCTGCCTCAAAGCCATCGTCAATGGTCTTTTCTGAGGATTTGTATTTACAGCCACATACAGAAAATCACATGGTAAAGATGAGAGGTGGATCACTCATCAAGAAGCTCAACAACACATTGGAAGGGCTCCTTCCCGTGAGCCATACTAATGCTCTTCCATGCTGTGGTACTACCAATAGTTATTTTATATAATTAGACTTTTAAGTTCCATAAATAAAAAAAAAAGTTGTGGTGCTTCTGAACTATTTTTTCTTAAGGTTTTGAGAACAGAGGGGGATAGAGCATGCTTGAGACACCTTTCTAGAGTAATTGAGAAGGGACCAACTTGGTATAGCTTATTTCCATTAACAGAAATAGTCTGACCACAATAATTAAGTACAGTTACTAATGAAGGCCATTCACTATTTTACATTATAAACATAAGACATTTTAGGAAGTGCCACGCTATTGGTTTTACCAAGACCTTACTATTTAAATACAAAGAAAATATTTCTCCCTATTTAGGTGGCAAGGCATCTAGATTTTCCTCTATTTCAGTAGTAGAAAACAGCGTGTCATGAAGAAATATGTCAGACCCATTACTTAACCAAATTTTAGTCAATTTTCTTGTATTTTACAACTTAACTCCAGTTCCTCAAATATATTTTTACATTTGATATCGATTTCAAGCACAGCAACTGCTTCTAATATTTCCCTTCCCTCACAGCTCCAATATTTTTCAATAATTAATACATCCTTCATTGCAATATTTAATCATTTTGCTCCTAGATCTAGGAGATAACTGCACAGAGGTAGGCCCAACTTAGTATTCCGTGCCATGTTTAGTGCTAAATATTTATTTCATATTTTTGTTATGCTATTTAGCATTTATATCATGCACATTCATTAATTATGTGAGGAAAAAGTAGGAATATACCAAACTCTTGTTACCCAGTTACTGAAAACTGGCCTTATACTTCAGATCCTTCAGGACCTCTAGTGAAAAAGTAAAATAAAAAGGCAAGTCAGCTGTAAGACTGCAAACATAGACTGCAATAAAAGCAATTGAATTGTAATCCTTAAACATCACTTTTAATATACTGCCAAACACTGGGTTAATTATCAAAGTTATTATGCACCACACACCTTTCAAAGATACGAAAATAATTGAATTTTCCTGTGGAAATATCAGCACCAAGAATATCAGCGCTAGATCTTGAAAAGAAAATTAAGTATTTAAATGCACAAGACCAACATGCTCAGACAGACAACAAAAGAGTTTATTGAAAAAAGCATTATAACATTTTGATGTTTCATTTTCAAGCCTACTATATTTAATAAGAGAAATCCATTGCAAGATACAGGCTGTGAAGCAATGTTAACAAATTAATGGCTATATAATGGGCCTGAAGGGGGAAACACAAGTTGTAACAACATTGTAAGCAGCAGCAACTCTCCATGAAATCTTTCCTAAATATGTGAGCTCACTGCAAGGAAGAAACGCTTACACACTACAGTTAACTTACAAACAGAAGTGATCATAATGACTAAACCCAATTGAAATAAAATTTAGATTTCAAGTATTTATTCATGATTTATTTTTTCCGTGTAATTTTTCTAACCGTAGTAACAGTATTTTTTTGGCTTCTTAATTGTTTTCTTTTTTATGTTGTAGTTAAGGAAAACTTCATTCTAATAATACATAATCTCTTTCAGGTAAAAAGCATTAATCTTTGGACAAGCCAAATATTCAGATTAATAATTTACTGCATCAAAGTTACAGACTATATTAGGTTGAAGGAGCAGAAGAACTGATTCCACTTCCATTTCCATTAAGTTATCGTTGTTTTGGGAGCAATACAAACACAAGCCATTTTACAAAATCGGGAGCTGTTTGTCTCTATAAATCTGCTGGATTAACCTGGTGTTATATTTCTTATCACTGGTTTTTGTTTGTTGGCTTTTGGAGGGTTTTCTTGTTTATTTTCCTGTTAATGGCATTCACAATGATTGATGTTAGGCTATTTGAAATAATGAATTACAGTACAAGTAAAGTTAAACTGTACATAATATAACTAGGGTTGATCCTGGATCTATAACCTGCATCTTCAGAAGGTATACAGATACCTCACTTCTATTATGGAGAAACCAGAACTAAGCACATTTAGAGCTTACCTAATTTCTGAGTCTGGAAGATTTCACTGACTCCTGATGACATTTAACCATGTATTTTTCAAACAATTTTCAAACGGTTTGATGAATAGTACAGACTGAGAAGCTTAAGATCTATTATCTCCTTCCAAAATGAATCACCTGTGTATTAGAACAATACTTAAGAGGTAGGGGAAAAAATCCTAAACTTTTTAATACTGAACTTTCTAGAACTACAGCACCATCTTAAAGAGTAAAACCTTTACACAAACATTCAGATCAATATAGACTTCGGACATTTCCATTTCTCAGAGGAGATAGAATAGCTCAGTAGAAAAATGTTCTGATGGCTGAAGACTCATAGGGAGATTTTTTTTCTAAGGACTATTTAGTAGATTAAGTCTGTATCTACTGTGCATTTGGTACTCCTGCTAAGTTCCCACATGGATCCT
>VXBO01000374.1:153626-197398 GCA_013400135.1 Rhinoptilus africanus
CCTAGTGCCTAAAAGAAAAGTCTTTACAGGAGACAACTAATCAGCTTCAGATGTTTTCACGTAGCAAATTAATGTGGATGGTTAGCACACCGTAAATTCAATGTTGCTTATTAATTCCATTTATAGATAAACCTTAAGTTTTGCCACTTATTTTATACTATGAAGTAGCTGGCACAGTGAAATGGATGCAAAATTACTGTTGATTCCCACTTATATCTAAGACATTCAGACCATGTTTACTCAGTTTGTAGTAAAAGAACTTTTATTCTCAAAGTTGTCAGCCTTAAAAATTCAAACAAAAACATGAAAGTTAATCTCACTGCTTTTTTGCTGGTTTTCACTTCTCCAAAATGAAAGCAGAAGTGATTCTTTTATTGGAACCTTTATTAGGAAAAGTGCCCATAGAGAACACGGCTCAAACACACACAGTGCTGTTGTCCCTGCTGTGGGACTATCACAATTAAAAACCAGCAGATACTTGTTTCTTATCGAAATGCACACTTAGAACTTAACTGTATGCAGGTAGCAGTAAATATTTGCCAGTTTTAAGTGCAATTTTTCTCCTAAAAGCGAAGTTAAGAACTTTTTCATACCATATTTTCACAAGCATAACTCTAATGGAAGAACATAACACTTGTTATAGAAGCATTCCTGATTAAAAGCGAACTGCTGCAGCCTGTGATTTGCAGTGATTTATTTGTTGGTATTGAGTGTTAAAAACTTCTAGAACACATTTAGTGTACTGCAGGTGACATGGAATTGAATATTAGTGTGGAACCACAGCTCCCAGAAGGTTTAATCAATACATTTTTATGTTTTCTTATCATATCTGCCTTGCTATATTTCCTCTGAGCATGCTCTGAACACAAGGGGTAGATGGTTTATATTTAAGCAAATATGGAGAACTGGTGAACCCAATTACTCCAGTTCTCATCATTTGATTTGTCATCTGTGATGCAAAGCACATTGTAGCAAATTATAATAAGGAAACTATTAACAATAGCCACCTGCAATCTGCAATGCCTTCCAATAAGATCTTTTTTTTTTTTAATATTTTTTCCCTAGAGAGCCTGGAGAATTTTTCTATGGCACAGAATTGCAAAAGTCTATCTGAAAGGCTTACTTATAAAAAAGGAATACAAGCCAAAACAAAACAAAAACCACACAAACAAAACCCTACCAAAAGAAAAACAAACAAAAACCCTCAAAACCCACACAAACCACACCTGACAAGGTGGGGGAGAAATCACAAGTCTTACCCAGCAATAATGTACATTATTTTTGCCATTGTTTAAAATATCCGTTTTGTTTTAATTAAATGCACTGAAGTGTCATCTAAATAAAATGCAATTTAATTGAAAAATTAACAAAGATTACTTTGAAGATCATTTGGGAACAATGAGTTGATATAAAGAATGTATAACACAATACTTCGTTATGTTATTGTCTTGCTTTCTAAAAATAATTTATACTTCTATGACCTTTACTTGTGGTAGTATTTTTATTCATTTTTACTATTTATTTTTATCCACAAAAAGTTGTGATTTAAAGCCTTTAAATTTTGTTATTTATAACAGCCTTTAAGTTTTGTTTGTATTGAAGAATAAGAATATAGGGAAGGCTACATTCTTAAGTTATAAGGCAACTGAAATAGAATGGAATTTTTTCACTAACTCCAAATTGAAATTGAAAAATATATAATAATTAAAGCATTGCATTAATCTTTAAAATGCTAAGATATAGCATGACTGCATTGTGCACAACCAGTTCCAAGGAGTAACACGAGCATACCAATAAGACCAACCTTTTCCAATGACCCCTCCAGTGTTACAAATACTTTTTTAAGGAGCAGATAGATCTGGGACATAATTATGGTGAATAAGAACATCCGCCATTTATGTGACTGAAGGATAGTTCCAAGTACAAGCCATCCATATTTCCCCCTCTGTCTTCCACTTCTTTTTCCCAGAAATCATAGTGTTTATATGTAATCAGTAATTTGACGTGTCAAATTCAAGAGAAAAGCTCATTTTCACACCTGCTATTTCTGTAAAGTCGAACACCTTACAAGAGTATGTACTACATATCACAGATCTGAAGAATGTAACTACATAAGCTAAAAGTTAGCCTAGCAAAATAAACATTTCTTACGGATGAGTTTCTGCCTGTTCACATCACTGCCTATAGGACCTGACCACTTCTATTGTTTTAGTATGAAGACTGGCCATCTAATCCACAGGTGTATTCATGCGGATTTTAAACATTTCATTATTACATTTGGTGAATGGGTAGAGAGAAATCGTTTTAAACACTCGCAGGAAAAGACTACAATGTGCATACATTAACAGCAGGAATTAAGAAAGATACATAAGGAAAATAGAAAAGTAATGTTAAATGACAAGGGATTTTTGTTGTTGCTCTTAACAGTGAGTTTGGTAACAGTTTCTGTATGTAGTAAATGCAATGTGTTCTGTTTGCAACAAAAGATTAGTAGAAACATTTTCTTTCCCTCCACACACAACAAGTAGCACCCAAAAAATAGCAGTTTTTCCTACCTGCATACTATGATACCGAGTTTTATTGTGTTATAATCCAGCTACTGATTCTACTGCCCTTGTCTTGAATTCTTTTGCAGTCATCCAGTCAAACATACAAAAATTCCCAATTCTTTTGCCCTACTGATATTGAAGCAAAAAAGACCAGAACATAACCATAAAATGTTCTATATGTAGAGCTAGCTCTGCAGATTACTGTGTTACTAGCAAGTTAAAAACAGGTGTAGTCTTTAGTTATGAGGTTCACATGTTACAGCGGTTCAGTTTTTTTCCACCAGATGGCAGGTGAAAGTTTTGATTTCCATATACAAATCTGTTATAGCAAATTATATTAGTACTACAGTTCTTGTAAGTGTCATCTTGAGTCATTTGCACAAAAAGTTTTGATTCACTCAGAGGTAGGTCACTGTAATGTTTTGGCTTCTAGATTAGTGGTAACTTAAATTTCAAAATTTAAAATGCATCAACTAACAGCTTAAATATGCTGAACCATTCAGATTACATTGCTTTTGAAAGATAAGATCGAGGAAGAAAACAAATATATACCTGGAAGTGATATATTTCTGCACCGCGCGATTTTAAACACAACCAAGATGATAGGAACACACTGCAATTCTTTTCTGTTATATTTGTTCACTTTAGAATGGAATCAGCTCTCCCAAGCTCACTCTTCTTTTTTATAATTGTTCTACACCCCTAATACAATTATTAATGTTAGGAACAAGGTCATCACAGGGAAATGCTCTGAAAATACCTATTCTTCCTGGTTTAAGTGGAATCAGAAATTCAATAAAACAAACCAGAAAACTTGTTTTTGCAAAGTCCAGCATCTCAACCCTGTAAAAATTAGTTTTGCCTGCCCACATGAAATGACACTGAAGACAAGAGGTTTAACTTCTCTCTCTTCAAAATAGAAAGACCTTCTGGTTGCTGTAGGATCAAACAGCTCAAAGAGTGTTCTCACGGCACATCAACATCAATGTTTTAGGTCTCCCAGTTGCCCCCACTTACCATACTGTAGTTCATCCCAAGGAGCAGACTCCAGGCAGAGGATCCATAACCTTCTCTGAAGAAATTACACTAGACACACATCTAATGTGCTCTAGCCACTAACCGGCAGACACCCTACAGCCAGCAGGAACTGAAGTTCCTGAAGCACTTGTGGAGCGGCTGTTGGCTCATCAGCACCAGCTGCTTCCCTCAACAGCTCTGCCTCACTTCTGCACAGCCCTAAGCAATTGCATTCTAGAGACTGAAGTGAGCCACAGGTGGTGTGGTTTAGCAATCATTACCAATCCTGCTGCCTGCCTTCAAGTAGCCTAAAAAACCTAAAAAAATACTTAGCCTTCCCCAAATAGAAAATAAATGTTCATAACAAAATTATCAGGGTTATGCTGAAATAAAGAATATTTCTTGTTGCAGTTGGGCCTCTAAATTACGGTAGCTTGGTCAGCTTTACTGAATTTTATATCAGTTGTCTACAATCTTCTCTATTCTAATACTGAAATGCTTCAAAAAGAGAATTTTAGAATGGAAAATTACCAGACTGCTGAACCCTCAACCAAGTTCAGCAAGCTAAATTTATTAGATTCTAGTCACAAAACATTATCTGGAAGCTGAATGATGATACTTACTAGAATTAACATATTTTTAAAATAGATCTAAGCTATATCTAATTAGAATTAAACATATTCTTAAAATAGATCTAAGCTAATGTGGGACAGAAATCCCTGTGCAACAGAATTTAAAAATACCTTTCAGATTTTTATGCTATTTTATGATATAAGGTGTGATTTGATAGTTTTATACATGTTACTGTGTTCCTAACTACATCTCTCCTCCTCAACCACTACCTTGCCTTGAACTTCAGCAAAAAAGTAACATTACCTTAAAGCTGGTATTCATCTGGCTAGGGTTTACTAAACAATTAACATTTAAGACCAGTTTACCTTTGAAACTGTATTTTACCATGACATAGTATTTACATGAGCTATGTAAAGTACCTTTACAAATACGCTATAGGTTAAATACGTAACAGGATACTTCATAATTTCATGACAGATAATAATGTTTATACTTACAAGTTTCTGAATTGTAACAAAATATTGCTGACCCTCATTTGTTTCCTCTTAAACAAAATCAGCAGAATGTTACATATGTTATTTAAAGCTCTTCCTTTCAGCTGGAGCATGGACTGAATTAGTCTGACTAAGCTGCTATACAATAAGCATCTTTTTCTATAAAGGCAATCGTAATTTTTTCATCGTCACTGCTTCTTTTTCAAAAAAACCTGATGTTTTATAGGTCAGATTCTGGGGAAAAAAATAATTCAAACCCCAATAAAACCAGAAAACTTCTATATATATATATTTAGCACTCTGTTGATGCCTATCGTAGTGATGTTTCCTTGAAGCCTTGTTTACCCCCAAATCTAATCTAAATTGGTATGTATCTATAATCAAAAGAATAAAGAATAAGCATAAAATTACTGAAAAAAAAAAAAAAAGGTGCATCTTTCCTAAACACCACAGTTGAATACCTCAGTGGCCAAATGTGCAGTTCTGTGCCTATGGAATACATGGACTAAACTGCTGCTTTGATATTCTCATTCCCAAAGTAGAATGATGAAGGAGTCTGTGTCACTGAGCGTTAGTGCTCTGGTAACAGTGTGAGTCACAATCCCTCCTATCTCCATGTAGGAAGAAAAACTCATACTACCTCAATGTTAAATAAATAGAGGAATGTCCCCACTTGCTACTCTTTTTATGAAGAAAAGCATGACAACATAATCCACGAATTCTTTTAATATCTCATTTCGTACTTATAAAATAACCACAACCTAGGCTGACCTGGAGTAACTTTAAAATAAAAAAAAAAGTTCTAGTAAGTTATGTTGAAGTCTTTCAAATCTCTTGATAAATAATGAAACACCTTGAAATGAGAAAACATTTTGCATTTTCTTCATTTATTTGGTACATAATTGGCACCTTCAAACACAAACCTCATCCCTGCTATGAAAAGTTAACTATCTGAGCTAGGCAACAGCTGCCAAATGAGATGGTCCAATCTCAAAATGAAGAAAATATATCAATAGCTGCACTTATTATAATCACACCTACATCTGACTGGCGAAATAAAGCTGAAGAAGGAACTGGCAGAAAGGCATGACTGGTCTCTCGCCAGGCTTCATTCCCAGCAAAGTCAAAAGTGAGAGAAAGCAGTCAGGAAGATGGACTACGGCAATGAAATACAGGCAGCAAGAAGAAATGGGAGCTGAGGGGCAAGGAAGGCAGAATGTTGCAATTTTAAGATAAGGACAGATAGATTGATTTCAAACCAAAAGCGAACAAGCATCAAGGTCTGAAAATTTTGATTGGAACAGAGCAGCTCCCTTGAATTGCTGTTGTCCTGCTTTACATCTGCAGCCTAATGTCTGCCATTTCCATGCAGCTGGCAGGGCAAAGGGTGAACGTAATAAGCTTTTCTCTAAACAGAGGGGATCATGGTCCTTCTGCTACTCTCAGCTCCAGAATATAGTGATCGCTCTGGCTTGGATGAATAGGAAAGCATGGAAACTAAGGGAACTCACACACGTGGCTGTGTGTGGTTCTGGTACCTGAATTCCTGCTCAGTAGCTGTTTTTTGGGGCTAGGTGATGCAGCTGGCTTTTTAACAAGGCTGCAACAAATTTAAAAATTATGGTTCAGCTTTCGTGTTTAAGAGAAAGCCACATTCCTAATAAAGGAATCAGTCACATAGGAAGCTCTGGTAGGATTAGAGTTGAGGTGATAATGAAAATAGAACTAAAAACTGTAGTATTACAATGATACTTTGTTACGTGTGGAAAGCAGGCCTGTGTGAATCAAAGAGAATATATTTTATTAAAAGAAATGCTCTTAGGGATTTTTCAAAGGAGCTGAAAGAAAACATTTTTCTCTTTCACTTTTAAATAATGCAGTTTAGGAGATAGGCAGTTTTTATCAAAAAGAATAAAAATTTCTTTTTTATAAGAAATTTTTATTTTCTTTTTTTATTTAGAAATTGTTTCTGTAAACGCGTCTCGCTACAGATTGAAGCCAAACTGATGAAAATGTTTGCCAGGTCCATCAACAGACAGACTACTTTTTATAGTGATCAGATCTGGAATTTAATGCCTTTAATCATTGTTGCAGAAAAAGCTGTTGGCACACAAACTACCTGCAAAATTTCCACTTTTTATTAGCCAGCTTCGTACTCTTTAATCTTAAAGAACTAATAATAGCCAGTATAACACTTCTGTTTGCTCTGGCTAGTGACAAGATTTTGGTTGGTTGCAATGAACAAGCATCAAGGAAAATAAGAACATTTAGTACCAGTTGCATGATCTACGTGGTAAGCCACACAGATTGAAGTCCAGGCATTTTGACATCACATCACTGCTCTGTCTGCCAAAACAAAACCAGTCTCAGCCTGTGGAAGCAACCACAAAGCAGCACACTGCAACCTCAAAAGGACACAGTAGGGTGGGTTCACCAGCAAGCTGAAGAGATTCTGGGAACTGCACCTTGAAAATTCAGCTTTAAGTCAGTAATGGGCCGCAGCTGCATCAGCTGTGGTAAGAAAAACAAATTATGTTAATGATGAAACATCTGACTTTTTCAAACTAGATATTTCACATCTCTGACAAGAAACGTGATGAGACAGCGAAACTTTGGAAAGCACAAGTCAAGAAAGGCAGGTGACTCCTGCATCTGGATCTACGGAAGACACAACCATTTATTAATGAGTAAGTTGTATTCTTCAGTGGTTTGAAGTGGATATTTACTATTGTAGCAGAGAGAATGCAAGAGTTAACTTCAGTTTTGAAGTCTGCAAAAAACTGAAAACAAGGAATTGAGTGGGAAAGTAAATACTGCTGAATAAGTTAAAGACAGAAAAACCTACTTTTCCATGTTTTTTCTAAACCATCTGAAGTAGAAGGCTCTATTGCTTGATTTCTGTATCAGTCACTCATAATTATAGACACTTTCACCCCATGCAAACTGAAAAGATACTCTCATAAACTAATACTGGAAGCCAAGAAAAAACCATGAAGTTGGAGAGACAAAATATTTCCTCAGTGATACTGATGGCAAGCAACATACTCTCCCAGACATGTAGTATACACTGCAGAAAGTTACCGTGCCTTTTTTATGTCAGTATAATACAAAATAATTAGTCTGGCAATATCCATAAAACTAAAACTACCATAGCTAGTTATCACTGAAGTTAACTTAGGTCTAATAACGGTATTGTAAATCTCAAGGAACACAAAGGACATAAGTGACTGTCTCTCTTAAATGGTACAAGTACAGTTCAGAAGATGAAGAAAACTGAAACTAAAACACATAAAGCTTGTTCTTTTGCAGGATTGTGGTACAAGTTTTTGATCAAAAATCAGCATTTGAGCATCTCTTTTCTGAATCATAACCAAATGATAATGATCATATATCAGAGGGAGGTGCTACTTTGAATGAATCTGCCTCATGTTAAGATTTTATATTTATAAAATTGTAATCTGTACTCTTCTCTATATAACCAGAAACAATATTCACTGAGTTTCACTAGGCTGAAACTTAACCTCATATGGATTGAAACAAAATATATAACATTACATTGTATTTTGGAATACAGAAAAGTAGTAAGGAAAATTCATGAGTAATCAGTAAGCCAAAGGGCTGACATTAATAAGAATAAATGTGAAAATTCCCATAATTTAACCCATAACAATTGAATGCTTTGTTAATCAGTGACTTTTGTTACAAGGACAAAGGAAAATGAGCGCATCCTCACAAACTGAGATCTCTATTCAGACTGCAGACAACCCAGTTCTTAAAAGCCATCTGAATCTGTGAATTTGATTTCAGTACTCTCTAGAAGAGCACACTGTACAATCTGTTATGCCTCACAATCCTGGCAAATGTAATGCATTTATGTATATGTTATGGAAAATTATTGCTATGAAGGTATCAGAGAAGATCATTAAATAAATGTATATCCTTTAAGACAATGGTATGGCTAGCCTAAACTAGATTATTCTTAGGGTGACTCGTAATTCCCTATGTCCTCAAAGGGCACATTCATTGTAACAGATTAAAGGAGCTCATTTGTGCAGCGAGTTCTACATGGTTTTTTTGGTTGTTTTAAACAACGGATCTAGAATTTTTCCCATATTACCTTTCTGCTCCTCCAACTTAGTAGAATTAATACTCCTCCTCCACAGTTTAGTAGAATTTATAAACAATTGGAAGGACGTGAAGATTATCCATGGCAAATACAGAAGTCACTGGAATTTCAGCCACTTATACCAACTTAATTTGCTCTGCAGTTTTGTGAATTGAAGATGGTGAGGCACCCAAAAGAATCAGTTTCCGTGACCTGCTTTCATTTACCCATTCACTACCATATGTATGTTACACAATGACATTTATTTTAGACAGGATAAAATGTATATGAAAATGCATTTTATTATTGCTTCCCCATTTTCTCAGAACCTTCATTAGCATTCCTCCTTTAAAGTACTAGTGTGTTATTTAACATGAATGGAGCCATACTTGGTTCAACACTCAGTTGTTGTTGTAAAATAATTAGACCCCAAACGCACCCAAATAATTTCCAGGCTACCAGCCGGATAAAACATTCATTGCTTCTTTTGTAGATATTTGGACTCTGATTTAACTATTTTCTCTCTTAAAAATCAAAAGGGTGAATAAATTAGGAGAGTAGAGTAGAGGAAGAGACCAATTCAGTGTGATGTGGACCTCATCGTAACTCAAACTTATAATTACATATGTAATGGAAGAGTTAGTACAGCATATCTGCCAGGCTCTGTAACACAGGTGGGTTTGCTGCCTTAAGATTTCTCTTCACACACACACCCCTCCCTTCTTTTTTTCCTTCTTCATCAGCATATTAATGTTCTTCATCATCATTCTTTGGAAGTGTGACACATATCACATTTCCCATCCTTCTGAGCATATGGTCTGGAACTATTCAATAGCTGCAATATGATGATTCCGGGCTGCTGAGCGCAACTGATTGGCACATTAAACTGCTGGGAGACTCTTATCTGGGGCAGACAGGATTCTTTCCAGTGCAGTCCTAAGGGGCCCTCAGTAATGAAAAATAGTAATTCTAAGTCTTTTCCACCTGTCTGTTGCCAGGCATTTTAAAATGGAGTTTCAATAGTTTTTCTTTCCCCATAACCCTTATTAAAGCACATCAAGTGTAAGCCAGAAGAACTTGGAGAGTTTCACTAGAGACCCTGCAGTTATCAATTTAAGAATAGGCTTTTCAGAGCTTATTTAGCCTTACTTTTAACACTGTAAAGCAACCCAGTGTACAAAAATCGTTAATACAAATAGGAATAAAATTAAGTAAATAAATATAGCAGTAGGATGGTTGGTTTATAATAAAAAATCTCTTATTTTAAAAGATCTTTCCCTTTATTATTGAATCAATAAAGAGTAAAGAAAAATATGATTTATTTTGCATATAAGCAAGAGTGGGGAATTCAAAAATGTAATTGAAGATATAAAATTTACCAGATATAAAGAGATTCCTTCAGCTACTGCAGCCTCCTCTTAACTGTGATAATAGTGATAAGCACACATTCTCTTGCCGGGAACAACAATGAATCAAGCATTTGCTTCCCATCCCCATTTCTTCATCGAAAGGGAAAAAATCAGCTTCCAGACTTGTGACTCTTTACAAAATAAGGGAATGATTTTCTAGGAACAGTGATTGTTTGAGGAATTACTGTAGGAATTGGATACCAGTATCATGATCTGAGAACAGCTTTTGTGGGCAATTTAAATGGTTTACATGTATTGCCTTTTAACTCAATAAGATAATGCTTCACTTTCTTTCATCTATAAAACTAGAAAAACTGATTCTTTTCACCTCAGTGTAATTTTTATTTTATCCTTAAACTTTATCCTTTATTTATTTATTTATCCTTTATTTTATCCTCAAACAGTGGTTGTGTTGTTCCCTTCCAGAAGATAACGTTAAATCCTGAAGAGATATAAGGATGTACAGAACTTAGTAGCAGATATACCATCTGCAGTAGTGCCTCAAACTAGATAAATGGAGCATCACTAAGAGGTCTTGAAAATATTCTCAATTGCTTTAAATGTTTTATGCACACAGTTTTCTTACTTATGTTTTAAAGTCTGGTAACGTTTCTTGCTCTGGATGCTTCATATCTCTAAACTCTAAACAATAGTTTCTGGAAGTTTAGGAATTTGTCACTCTCTATCATGGTCTTGCAGCCTAGAAAATACAGATACAAGAAGGATTTTATTCTGTATGAGTTAGCCATTCATATTATGCAAAGTGTTGGAAATTACAGTTCTTACTTTTGAGACTGCAAAAACATTCCAGAGAGAATTCCATACACAGGTCCTCTTCACAAGTATTCCTAAAATTTGCAATTACTGCCCATTTGCAGAGATTAGCTATCATCATTTTTGTTTGAAAAACTTCTCAGAGGAGAAGCAATCATTTTATTTTAAGGCTGCCAGAAAGAAATCACACACAACACTGCTTATTTTCACATAAAGAGAAATATTTAAATGATAGTCTTGTCTTTATGCCTCACATTAAAACTGTATTAACATTTGCATTCTTCAGGGATTAACTTTTTTTTTTTACTTAGTTTCCAATGTTTATGTGATAAAAGTCTTTTCCAGCATCACTGTATGGTGAGGTTCTGGCAACGTTATTTGTGTTCAGATTGGTAAAACTGAATTCTTTTAAATGGTGATACATTAAAGCAGTTGGATGCACTGATGTATGTACAACTCTCCTGATGGATATTTGCAAGACCCCTTATTTTCTTCTTTATCTATAAAAGATAAAATCTCTTATTTAGAGAACTTTATGAGTAGATTCTTGTGGAGTAATCTGCTGTGAGAGACAGGGCTGTGGTTCTCAGTAGGGCAACAGCTTGACAAGGAATATCTTAGATACACAGTTGTACGTAAAAAATTTTTTACCTGTTTTACATTTCTTCATGTTTCTTCTATACTTGCTTCTCTGCAATACAAGAGAGTCAAGAAGGAGTTCCTAGCAGTGCAGTGGCCAGCAGTAAGTACGATAATAATTTGAAGTAGACTGAAGGGAAGCTTGCACTTACTGGGCACAAACTATACTTTTTTTGGCTCTTGGGGAAGAAACAGCAGTTATGCAATTCTATTAGACATGTTCTACTACTGTTTGACATGTAGTACTGCTGTAACTCAATAGGCAAGCCTTATTCAGCTATGTATAAATTAAATTAACAGTTCACTGAATTGTGTTTAAAAGTAAATAGAAGACTTGTTTTATTAAAAAGTTTTGTTGAGAGTTGTAAAATTAGCATCTTTTATTTTAATACATCTAATAAAACAATGCTATCAAAAATCAGCACAAAACATTATCTCCTTCTTACATGTTGAGGAATACACTTTCATGAAGAAAGTTGTAAATTATGAACATCTTTAATGAATAAAATGTTTAATTCGTTATAAGACACATTGTAATTTGGGGAGATACTTAAAGAAAAGAAGAGTGTGATGAAGGAAAAACTCCACATCTTTTTTTGGCATCTTCCCACTCAAATCTCAGGGAAGTGTTCCCTTTCCCACCTTGACTAGGTATCATGTTCCCTGAATGACTTTAGAAGGTATTCTTCCTCGAGTCAAACAGTCTGTCATTAGCACAAAGTAATCCTTACTATAATGGTCTTTAATTGCCTTTAATTATTTTATATCTGAATTACCGTACACTGCAGGACATTTAAAGCCATAATAATAAAATATCTTATTACAGTGGCGTATTGAAGTACTACTGGGCTTTGACTTCTGGGAATCATTCTCAAGTCCAACAGTGATTGTAAATCATTCTGATTGCTACCATGTAAGTCAATGGGGATATTGCATAAGAAGATGAACCCGTAAACCTTAAAACATTAATTCCTACTAGAACCAAAGGCACTAAATTCTTTCACTCATCCTACTTGGGTTAGGCTAAAGCTCCAAAAGCAAGGCAAACATCAACTATTGCACAAAAACACTGCTTTCTGGTCTCTAAAATATACAGTATTTGTGACCCATAAAATCCTTGAAGCTATCCCAGTAAGACAGATACTGCTGGAGAGTCATTAATGCTGCTTATACACATGCCATATCCTGAAACCACCATTTAAAAACCGTGCTTTTAATCTGGGAAAGTTTTAGTGTAAGGTTATTTCTTGAAAGGCTAAGATAAAAGGCAGCCTATTTTCAGCAAGATCTGAAATAGCAAAATGGTCATTAGAAAAGATGATCAACATGTTTGCTAAAAGCAAGTAAGTTTTTTAAAAAGAATTAACTATATTAGCAGCAGAGGGGGATTTTAGAAGTATTCAATACTAACATCAGTACAGCAGTTAAACTCTGAACAATGAAAATACTTTCTAAAGGACTGTGAACAGGGTGCACAGAAGACACATCACTGCCATCATGCAGACATGATTTTGCTATACAGTCATCACCTCTTAACGCTCCTGTAAGTCTGCTGCATAACCTTGTGCATGCCTGCTCTCTGTGCTAGAATGTCAACACCTAAAAAATGCAGGCAGCAGTGCTTCAGCTATACATTGGTATGAGTGTCCTACGGTTATCTGGTATCCAGACGCAGAAACAAGGATTATCTTTAAAAGACACAAAGTAATCAAAACATGAGATGCTGTTATTATTTGTTGGTTATGCAGTACATACAGCAGCATTTGTTCCCAAGGTTCGGGTGTGCTGAACACTATGTAACTCTTCAGGAGAAAGCTGTAGCCCAAGACTTGGACTACCCAATCTAGCTGCAGCACAACAGCGGCGGGGATGGGGAGAACAGTTCCCAGTTGTCAGAGAGAGCCGCCGAATCACATCAGCTACCCGTGTGCTCTGCTTTGTTAAGCTGTCATTAAGGCTTTGAATCCATCCAGGCCTAAGCGACCCACTCTTACTGGGGCAGCAGGACTAGGAAATATCCAGCACTATCATACCACAAAGCTAAAGGCAGCCCGACCGCTACACTCGCCTCTACACTGCCCCCTCCAACCTTTTTTTTTTTTCCATTTTTTCTCAACAAGCAAGACACGTTGCACTTTCAAAGGACACATCACAACTACTCTTAGCCTGAAGAAAGTCAAAGTGGTCTCCCATAAGGTAACAACCTGAATTCAAGCACAACAAAAGCTAAAGACAATGTTTTATAGGAACTTCATTGCAAAAAAGACAGACATGGGAATCTCAAGACACAGTACTAGACAAAATATCAAATAACTGACCAGCTCTTTCAGATCTTTGGATGGTATTTGTAGTGATGCTACAAAAAATAAATCAATAAAACATTCTGATTTCACAGGATTTTTATGCATCTTGAAGGAATTTATTAAACTTTTGTCTTACTCATCCTTGTGATCATTCTTTTCCTGTCATGAGGTACCCAAGGCAGATATCAAACAACCCTCTCCATCACAGACTAGTCTTACCATCAGATCTTTTCTGTTCAGATGTAGCACAGGCATTCTGTCAATATTGTGGCGCAAAACGAGCCCTCAGCAAGCCCATTCTTTTCATTTTATTGTATTTTATTTTGTATTTCATTAATAGCATGTATTAAAAAATCACTTATGAAGAAGACAAGCAAACAAAGACTTTGCTCTTTGGAAGAAGAAACGTTTGTTAAATTTGTTGGCATAAGCCTACCAAAGCAGCACAGCTGAGACTGATAAATAAGAATTTGATTAACATTCAAATTATAACTTGTCCATTCCTCTTCATAATGACAGCTTGACTGAGATTGTGTTTGTCCATTTTCAGAGATGAATAACTCTGGCATTTAGTAAAGAAGTGAGAAAACCATGTTTGGTTTTTAATTTGCTTTAATGACTTTCCTGGCCATGGTTATTCGAAGAAGAGTCTAGCCAGATGCCTTTATTTCCCCTTCTGTTAAATTATGATCTCTCTCAAAACAATACTTGAAAATGGCTCATCTGAACAAAATTCAGAAAGTGCTACAGAGCAGCTGACTAGAAAGACAAAAGAAAATGTGCTAGTATCGCTCAGCAAAATTCAAGGTATGTGAGAAAAGTAGTTTCAGCAGAATGATTTATGGTAAAAACCTGGAGAAAATAATTTTTCCTCAATCTTCCTTATAAATAATTTGATTTATTTTCAAACACATTATAATACTAGGCTCTTCTTTTCTCCGTCCTGAGGCATGAGGCATGTAGTGTTGTTAGACATATTTTGAAGAACGCATTGCATTATGCATACACAATCCACAAGAAAAGATAAGGGAACTGCTTTATGCTGTAACTTAGAAATATACCCTGCATACCTGTACAAGCACACAAGTGAGTCGCTTGAGAACTTGGCTGCTATGTGGTTATCAGTTCTGAAATGCAGGTCAGAAAGTATGTTTCTTTAAAGCGGGCTGCATATTAACACCATTCTGCAATTAACATACTTTTTTTAGAGCACTGCAGTAAGGCCGTGTGCCATCCGTGATGGTTTGCTTAAGCCATTCTGTCTGCATTCTTCTTCATCACAATGAAGCAATAATGCCACAAGTACCATTCCCTCATTTTCCACAGGATTTACAGCACTCTAGCAGTTATTCCGATGTTCTTAATCCGTACAGTTTGCCCCATATTCTTATTCCATCTGGTGAAGAAGTAGCAGGAGGAGCATTTTATGAATAGAGAATGCTGTCAAGTGTTAAGACACAAAAGGATGAATTGACCAAACAATGTGCAACAGATCTTAGACTATGTATGCTAAGCAGAGTAAAAATCACCTGTTAGATTTTGTTAGTCTTTACGTGAAATGTTTCAGACAAATTGTTAGTTATCACCAAAATCACTAATCAGAGGATATTTCAACACTTCTTCAGTGCCCTTCTCCCTTCCACAAACTCCCATGTTCTATTGATTTAACTATACAGTATGGATTTTTATGCAGCTATGTTACATATTCAAATAGTACATGCTAACATAATTCAAGTGAAATTTCTCAAATGTACTAATGAACTAACCCATTTAAAGATATCTAACTATTTTGTCAGGAGAAAAGAAAAGCAGGGAAGCTGAGCTGATACATTCAACTCATTCCTTTTTTTGTATGACAAGTATCCTCAGTTTTAGGGGTGTCGGGTATATATGGAGGTGGTCTTTCAGCTAAATGGGAAACTGCACAAATTGCATACTACCATAAAGCTATTCAAGTATGCTGAATGTCAGTTTCATGTTTGACAAGAGGTCAGTCTAACTTTTAGAAATGTAGAGAAATGTGTGTTGACGAATATTTGTTGCATGGTAAAAGTCACAAAGTTGAGAATCTAAGAACAGTGTCTGGGAATCGTACAGCAGCATAGACTAAGGAAAGACAGAACCTCACACAGGAGAACAGTTGAGTCTACATAGTATTTCACTATGGGATGAAAAGTAAATAATGGGGGGGTTGGACTAGATGATCTCCAGAGGTCCCTTCCAACCCTATCATTCTATGATTCTAATGCCAAAAATCATTCTTTGGTAAGCTATTTATATATTCACATTTTTCAACTAACTGATACCTGTGTTCTAGACATACCCTGATATTCACGACTGATAAGCAAAATAACTTTACTTGGGCACACTGGCAAAATTACCTCTTGCAGGTTCATCCCTCTCCATGCTGCACAAATGAAAACATGAAATGAAATACGTGATGTGCTGCAGTCTACACTATGATATTTAAAAGTGGACTCCAAATAGTGCAATAAAGGAAGGTCAAAGAAGTGCGGCCAAAAATTTCATCAAGTATCTCAAGATATTGTCTCTGCTCAATACACGGAGTAGTAAGTTATGGCATCATGCAAATTAAAGTTTATACAAGCATTACACTATCCAAAGACCACGCTTAAAGGCATAAGGTAGTAGCAATCTAATCAGTTGTGCAGTTACAAAAAATCCCACCTCAGTAAAAATTCCAAGTTTTAGCAAAATGTTTGTGAGTTCCTGGGCACTTGACAGTTTCTTCTTACTGAAGATCTGGGAATGCATCTCTGTGCTGAGTTACAAAAGGTTCTCAAGTATGATAATTAATTGAAATGAAGAACTCCCATGTAGCACTAGATTCACATTGGATTAGAATGAGCAAACAGGTTGTTTAGTCAATGGAGTATTTGTTTTCCATTCATGTAAAATGTACTCATAACAAAGTAGTTCAGATTGTTCAAAAAGCACCCACTTTATACAATTTTAACCTTTATAATCTAAGCTTTATAATCAATAAATTCTGGAGATTTTGGGGGGATGGGTGATTTCAAAAGAACTTGCTTCCAGATTTCATCTTACTATTGAATTTACTATGTACACATGTGCATCTAGAAACAAAACTGTTTTACAGCTGTGCGACATTTGAACATATAAGCCTAGAATATTTATTATTTGGATATGTACTATGTTCAAATGAATTGACCATTGCTTCTTTTTACATCTTTTTGACATATTCACACTTCATTAGTATTTTCTCTCTCTCCGCAATCGTGACTGGATTGGCTACAAATTAATACTCTGAATAGTCTTCTGAATTCTCTTTCCTTCTGTGAGCTATAGCTAATTTTGTATGCATTTTGTTAATGCCTTCATAATTATCTTATCTCACCAACTGCTGTAACACAGTAATAATGGCTTACTGCTGCTGGTAAGGAAGAGGCATTTTTTTCCCCTATGAAAGCAGAAGATACAGTACACTTGCTGCTCCCAGCAGGCTTCGTGGGTACGGCTAGAGGTCCCTTGCATATCTGCACATGGTCTCATATGGCAAAGACTTTTCTACAAACTGTTACAAATCTGCAAATGACGAATACACGATGAGAGTATCATGGTGGTAGATAAGAGTCATAGTGAAGACATTAAAATAGCAGCTGTCAACTGTTCTCTTATCCTTGCTCTCCTGGCTTAAAATTTCACAACAGGAGGGGAAGGGCAGGCTTTAACAGTGCACCCCAAAGCAGAAGAAACAACAGCTCCTTGTAGATGAAGGAACAATGCAAGCTGGAGTCAGCAGTCAGACGCACAACGAAACTCCTGTCACCTCCTCAGTCGGCCGTGCTGGACATTGCAAGAGGGCGTCGTGTGGGTTTCTATCAGGTCTGCTCTGCAACAGCCAGGTTTGGGGATTCCCACAGCACCTTCTTAGGAGGATCTGAATTTCCAGGAACTCAGCTCAGCTGTTAAACACAGCTCAACAGCTCTGTTAGTACAGATTGCAGGAGAGGCAGCTGCTGAATTTTAAATATGGCTTTTCCTTGAAAAATGTGGTAAAGACAGAAAGTGCTTTCCCTGATATACAGGAGGCAATGCATTTACTGCAGGTGCTCTGCTTGTAATCACACTTTGCCCATTCTGATCAAAATCATTATGCTTGAGGATTTTTGGGGCATTTTTGTCCATGCTTCAAAGAAGTGGTGCAGCAGGATTTAAAGAAAATCACTGAAATAGTGTGCCCTGCACAGGCTCAGAAAGCATCAATCTTTCTTAATAAAAAAATACTATCTGCAAAATATATATGTAATATTAAAACTTATAATGATGACTACTTTTAGTGCATATATTTGCACTAATGCATGTATTTGTATAATTCAACATGAATTCACAGTTGCCCTATATTCCTAAGTTTAATATCACTTGGTTTACAAAACAGATTCTCAGCTGATAAAAATACTGATAGTTGTATTGATTTCCTAGAGCTATGTGTATTTAAACCAGTCCAGAAATACAGTTCCACAGATACCACTGTAAACTCATCTGTGTGGGCCTAAATGTGCAGCAGCGTAAAAATCACAAGTACCTACCCTCTATTTTTACTTATTTCCTCTTGCCTTGGGGAACTTAAGATACAGAAGCTGCAGTTATACATGTCATATTTTGAAAGAGAACATCAGAGTGAGTCAAGAAAAAGCATTTTTCTGATCCACATCCTGACGCTTCACAATTGCAGAATGTAAAGATGTCCTAGTGTTACTGCTGAGCTGTCTGCACGCATCAGACACATTGAATTGACTTGTCCCTCTTCTGCAGATTCAGTTTACCAAGGGGATTCAAAATGAGAGTGAGAGAAAAGGAGAAAAGAGAAAGAAGGAGGAAATGAAGCACAGCTTCATACCATCTCTGTCATTAAAATGGCCCAATAACACTAGAATTATTAAAATGTGAACACGAAGCACCAAGCAATGATGTAAGATTCCAATGCCACCTGATCCAAGATCCAACACTGCTGTAGCAATATATCCACGCAGCTCACACAGTACATCACAAACTGATTGTCACGTATATAGTACATAAAAAAATCACTTGCTAAAAACTGTAACCAAGAGGTAACTTTCTATCTACTTTCCTCAAGATTCACCCTTCTTTGCTGTCTTCTTAAAAACTTGTTAAAAATGTCCTCTGCTTTTGAGAAAGATGAATTGTATCCGAAACCACTAATAAATAAAAATATACATATAAATAGCATCAGATACTCAGAGACAAGAGTGCACCTTGACATGAATTTATTAGCAGTGCAGAACTCCCATCACACCAGTTACAATTCCATTTTCATCTGCCTAAGGGGGTATTGGCGTTAATGTTACTTACTGCTTATAAGCACCTCCAGGCTGTAGGTGATCCTTGTTATTTTTATTATTTCGACTCTTTGAATCTGATCCTACTTAATACCAAGAGTTTCTGAAAGGTGCTATGCCTTCAATTCACATAGACTTTGATAGAAACTGGGGGTAGCTGAACTAGGACCACTTTCTGTCCATATGTTTTTAATGCATATTAACTTTTTTTAACCCAAAATTTTATGCACTCACTGGTGTAGTTGACCAAACACAAGAAAGCATAAGCCGGACACTTCATAATCTCTAAAATGGCTGTGTCTGTTAACCAATATTTTTCATCCAAGTATTATAAAGTCCTTTTTAAATCACCCAAATTTCACTTCTGGAGAACAAGTGATAAAGAAAGGTTAATTTGCTGTTAAGTACATAAATAGTTGAGACTAAATACTTCAACTTTGTTTTGTTCTGAGAGATCAGAATGATTTTCCCTGTTCTAGATGGAGTCCTCCATGTAGTATTTTTTGGCACAAAAGCTTTCAAATAAGACATCCTAGAGAAGCAGTACCCTTCTGGCACCACTAAAATGCTTATTGTCTTCCTTTAGCTTAGGTTAGATGTCAGTCAACATTTCATTTATCTTACTTTCACTTCTAAAGCATTTATTAATTTCTTGCTCTGCTTCCATCTTGTATACGCTTAAATCCTTATGACTCCCAGTGGCAGGGATGGAATTGTCTAACTACACCACAGTTTATTAGGTTTTACATTTAAATATAATCCAACTACCTCTATGTTTGTTTCACCTGCAGTGAGATAATGGATTTCAACACCTGGAAAGTAATTTTCATTTAGAAATGAGCTCACTGCAGTTGATGATCCAGTTCAAAAAAGTGTTTGTTGAGAGGTGGGAGAGCCACAACAGAACACATCATTATCTTATTAATGAGAAAAAAACTAAGCAGGTGTTGAATACTCACTGGCCTTAAAAAGGCAATGTAACAAGCAGCTGCCAGGTGTAAAATTCTACTCTGTGGCACCAATTTTATCTACCCTAAAAGGTAAAAGACAAACTTCAGAAAGGTATAATTAGAAACCAATATTTTAAAGGTATGTGATTGATAAGAAAAGGTGGATGAATATTAAAGGCTAATTCAAAGGGGTTAGCAAGTGATACCTGATAACGTCTAAAGGATACCAATCATCTATGTAGTGTTTTTAAGTTCAGTTCTCAGTATGAAATTTGAGTGATAGAAAAATAAAGACATATAACCATCTCCTCTAGTTCTTCTGAGAGGAACCTTATGCTAATTATATATCAAGAGTTCAGACACTGTTATCTTTGAAACAGTCATTAAGGAATAGTTAAGTGAAGTCACCACATTTCTAAATGCCTTCCTCTTTACCTTGATTTACAAAAGATACAGCAGCTGACAAGGAGACTGTTAACAAGAGTTTCTACTTACGTGCATTTTGCATTTCGATACAAAACAAAAGGGCAAAAAAGGATACGAAACCTTAGCAGTGACACATCTGTCCTGACAAGCCCATGATGTAGCAGCACCGACCCATCTGGCCAATAGAGCCCTTCCGCATCAACCAGGCTTCAGAATCAAAAGCAACCTCTTTAGTAATGCAAAAGATTAGGAGCTGACTGTTAAGTTTACTTCATATGCAAGGGATTGGGGGTTTTAAACATATTCATTCTTTGTGAAAGAGATTGTGAAGTCCATCAAGAGAATTAAAAACATTTCTTCTTTACCTTGTCAGGTCACCTCTTCTCTTGATTATAGAAAAGATAATACAGGAACACCAATCTGTTGCATTCCAATTAGAATAGAGGTTTACCTTTTTTCACTGCCTTAGAAAAAGAGTTAGAGAAGGTTTCCTCATACAACATTTCTCTTAATGGTACCTCTATCATATGCCCTGTGAGCACTTCACTGCCTTTTGCCTACCTGCTCTCTTTCCAGCTGTGGCTGTTGAGAATTTTCACATGGAAACAGCAGTGAGTTTAGGACAGTAAGCACCCTGACGCAGGCAAGCAATAGCCTAACAGGATAAGCTGGGTGACTTTACTGGAGTAAAGCAAGCAATAGGAGGACCGTCAGGTCCCTGCTGAGGGGACATGCAGGGATATCATCAGGGAGGAGGATTGCCCTTTTGTTCAGAAAAGAAATGGAGGATTTTCTTCATTACATATTGGCCTCACCTGTCATTCCTTCTGCCATCTAAGGGTTGGAGTTTAATTTTAAAGTGAAAGAAAGCCAAAAATCCATTCTACTGATGACAAGATATTAAGACAGTTTGCATGCAAACAATGGCTTTGCCTCAGTGCATTTAAAGACCCAGAGCCCTCAGTTTCCATCTGTCAGGAACGAGGGGTGCATATAGGTGCCAGTTTCAGGGGAATTCAGGATTCAGCAGAATTAATCTTAAGAACAGGTGGCATTGTTAGGCTGTGGGGCTGTTTTCTAATTTAAGAGACCCATAACCTAGCTAGAGCTCATTAGATTCCAACAGTGATGATCAGGGTCCTCTGAGCTCCTATTTGGGCTTAGCATTCCAAATAGAATAATAATAATAAAAAAAAAAGCTCAGAGCTTGCACTGGAGCAAGAGTTATCAAATACCATCATCAGCAATATATAGGGAAAGGGGAGCGGCAGTACTAATATGCAGTCATAAAATATGATTTCATTTTGAATGTTTGCCATGTTTGAGTGAAATTTTCACTCTCGCTTCAGCATGTAAAAAACAATTTATTTTATCATGATGAAAGTAACAACATTGCTCCAAGTAAAAAAGGATTTAACAAAAAAAAGGATTAGCAGGTAGGTTTTGTTCTTGAGTTTTCTCCCTGTATTTAATGAAATATGTGCATAGTACCAGAAATGTCATTTGAGTGTTGTCAATAATATACAGTAACAAGGCAAACATTAAAAAGGATTAATGATCTAAAAGCATCATAGTTTCACAAGCTAATCATTTGTGACAAGTATAATGTATTGACCGGTAAAATGCCCCTAGGTTTCATATCCAATCCAATGTTTAATATATTTATTAATGGCTATGGAGATGAACAGTGACACAGAAGTATTTGCAAACAACAGAACCAATTCAGGGAAAGCTGGGAAGAATTCTGGGGGAATTTCACCATGCTGGATGAATAGGCAATGGACAAAGAAGTGCAAAGGGAAGGAAAGAATTTAAACTATTTGCACTCCTTATAGGTTTGGAGCTGGCTGTCATAAAATGGGAAACTCAGTGAGAGCCTCTGTTCACACTGTTATCACATTAAGATGCATTAGGTATGAGTGGAAAATGATGGGCAATACATTCTAATTCCACTCTGGAATGCTGTATGCCGTACTAAAGAACAATAAAAATAATACAAGCATGGAGAAACTCTCACACAAAGCGAGACTGTAAGAATCAGATAGTTTATCTTGGGAAAGAGACAAATAATAAAGGACTTGAAAAGGGCATATTCAAAAACAAAACAAAAAAGAAGATAGATCTGACATTACCATTCCACACACATCATAAAGCAAGAGTAAAAGTAAAGCTAATGAAAATGAAAGATGGTGGAATTGAAAACACTGAATAAATGCTTTCACTGTGCACAATTAGACTACGAAGCTCCCTGCCACCAGGTACTATAGGTGCAAAGATATGCATATAGGTGTCTATCCTATTTCAGTTGGGATTGGAGATTTATACATATATAAAATGACAATAATAGAAAAGAATACTGAAAAGAATATTTAACCTCATTCTCTAGGGTTAAGTTGATATCTAAGTAGGGCAGTTTAAAATCTGACCTCAGGAAAGAAGGACGAGATGAAAACATTATTTTACATGTATCTACTTTGCAGTTTCCAAAGTATCTGCTACAAGCTATTATCAGAAGGCAAATCCTGAGCAAGATGGACCACATTTAGTACAGCAATTCATGTCTGTTAATGATTAGCTTTCCCAAACAAATTATGATTTTATACATTTTTAAACACCATGTTGTTCAGTCTCTCCTCCAGCAGACACTTTCTGTAACAGAAATGACTCCAGAGAGGAGCCAGAATGTCTGACTCCTCAGACATGTGGACCTGCCAGCCTCAGAAGGCAAAACAGGGAGGTTTTGCTGCTTATGATTTTGCATATCTGTTTAGGCCTGCAATATGTATGTTTATCCTAGTGTCTATCTGGGCTGTCTAAAAACTGTCTTAACATATATTCTGATCCTTCTGCAAATAGGTACATAGTGTAACACTTTCAGGCAGAGGTCTGAAACTAGAAAATTGAAAGATGCCAAACTGTGAAGAGTTGCACTATAATTATAAATTACACATGCCAAAACCCATATAATCATATGTATCAAGCAACCTTAAGGTTGCTCATTAAAAACAAACAAAAGAACCAGTTCTGCTTACTGCTTCTGATTGTTTCCCTTGGCTACCAAATTTAAATCAATAGGACTGAAGGCAATATGCTGTTGCTGTTTTGATCCATTAAAAAAATAATACACAAAACCCCATTCCCTTCAAGCAATGTCAAACCCAAAAAGATACAAACTTCCAGTATCTTTTATGTTTCTGTAGTTTACTTGCTATGGTGCAAGAATACTTTCTTTTTTTCATTTTTTTTTAAACACTTTATTTCCACTGTAGTACAGTACAGAGAAAAACGTGATTGCAGAAAAAAAGTCTAATAACCCCACTGCCTGATGCCTGAAATTACTCTCCAAGAGAAAAGGCTTTCACTGGAAACACATCATTTCAAATTTCTTCTTCTCCAATGACTTTGAGAACATCCCTTTCTCAAAGGAACTGTGGCTAAGATGTACACAACAATAATGCTATCATCTTTACCTACAAGATCCTGGATATTCATGTGTTGCCAACTACTTTCCATTGCAGCAAAAAAAAACAGAGTAGGAAAAAAGAAAGAAAAAGCAACACCCATCTCCCTCAAAAAAACCCAACCCAAGTCCCTCAATCTTCTTTTGCGGGTTGAAAAGATGGCCCAGTCTAACAACGACCTCTGCAAGGGTATTTTATAGTGTTCAGGGAGCAGTGGGATTATGTTCTTCCCCTTTCGTAGAGGACACAGAACAGTCAAAAATGAGTGGGACCACCTTTTTCATTTGCACGCAGAGTGGCATAATATCCTTCACTTTCAGGGAATAACTAAACCCAGCCTTTTGCTTCTAAAGAACTCCAAAATGAATCCTGCCTACTCAAAAAACCCCCAAACTTCTCCCTGTTTTGCCAGTACAATATGATTTAGCTCTTACGTGGCCCTTGAAAGAAGGTTTAATCAGCAGAAATATAGCTCTCCAATAAAAGCAATATTTTCAAATGGTCCACAAATTCATAATGAAATAGGGTTTACATATTGGAAAAGCTGAATTCATAATTTTCAATTAATTTCACTTTCATAGAAATGAAAATGACTACAGCGGTGAATCACACACAGCATAATCAAAATATAGCATGGCATCTTAGTTGACACAGCTTCATTTTACTAGTGTAGCAACTAAACTTTAAACAGCAGCACATTTGGGATGGATAGTCATCATTATCTATTCAACTGGACACCAAATAATTTGTTACAGCCACTTGGTTTTATCATTACTTGATAGTGAAAACTGACAAGCACCATAACTCACTGGCATTTTGAAATCTCTTAATATTTTGATCCTTTAGAAAATTTGTTTTCATTAGGTAATCTAGGTCTGGCCTGCTAGGCTTATAGTAATTAGTTTCATAGGTGCGTATACTACCTCAGTGTGTCTTATGGCAAGAATGAAATTGATGAAAAGGCCCTGTCATGGTTCAAACTAATAGTTTCTCCAACCTCTTTGTGAATTCTCCAAGCATATCCTCCTCAGCTGCTACACTTCAAGTCTTTTATCTCAGGTAAATCACATGAAGCTTTCAGACCAGAAGAATGTCCTACTGATTAACTGTTCTTATCAAAAGGGCAGTTCTTCAACCTTATTTATTTTTTCTACTGTATGTTGCCTCCTCTGCATGCTATATGCTGCTCTCCTTTATTACTGGCACAGTATTCTTCAAATTGCGAGTCCCTGATTCCATCCGTCCTTGGGCTCTGTGCTGCCAAAGCCCTTTCTGTCTCCCACCCTGGTCTCTGCCCCACCTAGCCCCCTACTCCTGTCTGCTCCCCCGCTGCTGTCCTGGGGTCTGGCTCCAGTCTGATTCGACTTCTCTGGTGTACCTGCAGGCTTAAACACTCCCACCCCTCACTGCTCATTCCTGCCCTGGTGCTGTCTCTCATTCCCTGCGGGCACATTTCTCCTGTGGTTGGCACACTTCACTTCTGGGACCAAGTGGGGGACCAAATAGAAGAACTGTTCCAAGAGGAAACTGGAAACTCTTCTTTTCAAGCTGAAGCAGTTCGTTGATGCAACACACCAGACAGTTACATGAACAAATAAGCTGACAACAAAAGTTGGTGCTGTTTAGGGTGGATGAAACACTGCTATTGCCCAAATGAGATATCACAGGAGACACCTGACAAGCATGCCTTGGTCCTGATTCCTGGAGGACCAAATTTTTAAGCTAAGTTCTTTGTCCTCTGTATCTACTTAATTTGGCTTTCAAATTGCCAAACTTACACATAAAACCACAGAAGACCAAAGAAAGTATTGTTTTGTGAGTGCTGATGAATGGAAAGCTACGTGGCTCCCTTCCCTTTCCAGAATCAGTAGATTTAATCTAGAGTCCCTTACATTAGGTCAACCACACCTGAGCATTCAGATAAGTGGATAAAATATATAGTATTTATAACTTCACTTACAATTCATCACATACAGATTAATATCTAAAGAAAACATAGAATTTATCATCACATTAGAACTTATGCTTTCCTACCATTTTGAATTCAAGCAGCTGTGAAAATCCAAAGGTAACTTGCCATACCGGCAGGAAGATCCCCTAAAGTCTGTGATATGTTCTGTATTGGATGCTACTTCCCTCTAGTGTGCAGTCCTTGTAAAACCCCAGTGATACCAAACTTCATAATCCTTAAAATTTACTCCAAAACAAAACCAGCTGCAAAGCTGTGAAGTCTTTAAAGCACGCCACCTTGCAATATCATCTGATTTCTTTTCAGGCTGCAAACAGAATTTCATTCTAGCATCTTTTCCGTCTTTCAAGTACAGCCAGCATACCTAAATATAACAGAGCAGCCATGAAGCTCAGGCAGAAACTTAACAGTGCATGTTATTCTCATGACACTACAGAAAACTCAGACTAATCTATCATCTAGGACTTGCAAGGGAGAGTGATCTGTAATAGATAACTGATTACTCCTTAGATCCAGTAATCAGACATGTGCCATAGAGTACTTTGTCAAAGGAAATTTAAGAAGCGTGTCAAAATTTGTTCTAGTCTCATTCAAAGAGGGTAGTTGTTTTGTGTGAATTTTCCAGCAACCTACATTTAATTTACAAGTCTGTAGTAAACTAGTACAATCATTTTAAGCATTATTTGAATCAATGTAAAACATTTATCTTGATGACAATCTGACTTTTGCCTAAATTGTAGGTAACTGAGAATAAGCACTCAAGAAGAGATTTATATCATTTTAAAGAATAATTGGGCTTCTGCCCTTCCTCTTTATATTATGGGTATTACGGGGTACACTTTCAGAACTAGGTACTTAAACTGAGCATTCAAACCCCACATTCACATGCAAAAAAAACCCCCAACATTAAACTTTCCGCTTAGACAATCTTTCAAAATTTTCTTAGAAAAAAGATATTTTTTTTCTTTCAAGTTTCACAATCAACTGTTAATGCACTATATCAACCTGCCATTGGGCCATGAGAGGGGAGAGACATGAAATCTTGACTGCATAGCCAAAATTAATGGACCCCGCTTTTCCCCTTCCCTAAGTAGAGGAGTAAAGTATGTTATCAGTTGCCTATAGAGACTGACTATCCAGTAGCTAAATAGACAGAGGTTCATTCCTTCTTTTTCTGTCTGCTTTCATGGGGAACTCGCACTCTCCCTCAAGAGAAGTCCGGAATCTTCTCTTTAGCTTCTCTTCCACTAACATGCCTGTCAACTGCCACCGCAACTCTTGGAGCAGGAGAGGAGCTATGCAGCTGTACAGTTTTGTAGCCTGGAGAGAATCAAACAAATTTAAGTAAACACGTTTGAAAATTGCAGTAACTAGACAGATGCTAAAATGTTAATAGCCAGTAGGTAGAAAGGAATTGTACATATACACACATGTATTCTATTACTGTTGTTACGTAACTCGAATTTCCAGGGTCCCTAAGAAATCTGGGAACCCACAAGTATGAACGTATGCATTAATAACAAAGTATTAAGGCAATCTTGAACCATTTTGGCAAAACATCAGTAAAATACTGTGCTCTAAATTAATGTTAATTTGTATCTGAAGAAAAATATACCCTGATGGTATCTTGAGAACTGTTTATTCATCAGATGAACAGGTTATCTAAGAAATAATACATTGATAGATAGGCTGCCTTCACCGAGAAAAGTCACTTAAACTCTTATAAGAATCACATAATTTAACCATGTGGGGAATAATCAAAGCTGACCACATAGCATAATCAGAGCCATCTCTGTGTTGACTATAAGAGTGCATCAAACTCCAATGAGTTCCACAGGCACTTCCTTTTTTTCTGAATAGCATACACAGAATTGTACTTCTGCAAACTACAATTGTACTTCTGTACTGCTACTTGGGCAAGTGTGGCTTCAGTATTATTATAGGCTAGGCTGCAATTCAGATGTAAACCCAGCAGCAGTAGAATATGCACACCCTCACGCCTCTCGGGTTCAAACTTGCAGGACATGACTATGGCAATACATATGCATATAATCCTATTCACATATTTAGTATCATAGCATCTTTCTAATTTTAATGAGTAAAATTTCATTCCATGTTCTGCAGTTCATACGTTGGCATCATGAAACTGAACTCACATTCACATTGACACCTTTGGGAGTTTTTGATTTTGAACACTCCATTAAAGAAGCCATTATCCTCTTCCCTCCACTCCCTCAACACATTTTTTTCTGTTCTCTCAGCTGCTGGATCAGGAGCAGAAGCATGTATAACTGAGTACCTTTCAAATAATTTAGGACACACACCACACGATCAAGTAGAAATTCTTCACACCTTATCAAAATATTCACAATCTGGGGGAGGATGAAAGCTGTTTCCCCCCCCTCTTTCTAGTTCTCTCTGTCTACCAGTCTCGTATGTGGGGGTTAACAACTCTATTTCGAGACTCATTAGTAGTACAACCTTCTTTCCAACAGAGACTGGTGTAATCACTTTATCTTTTCAGACCACTTTTCCCTCTTCACATTTGGGGCATAGTTAAGCCAGGTCTGCTAGCTTATCACAGAAATTGAGCTCCCACTCCTTTCCATTTTGACCACTTACTCTCACTTCTGTGATGAAGTTCACTGCTCCCTAACTTTATTGAATAAACCTTGAAAAACAACAGCGGAAAGGGAAAAAAAAAAAAAAGGAATAAAAAGGGAGAAAATCCATGGTTACATGGTGAGTGTTCAGGAAAAGGGGTGAGAAATTTTTCAGGCAATTTTGTTGCTGAAGTCAAATTCACCTGATAAATATAATAGTTCTTTCAGGTAGTGACACTACTTGTCTAAACTAGGCCTGGTATAATATGGCCTCAGCTACCAATGGGAGTCTTAAATATTGTGATTAAAGTAGTTACAAACTAAAATCAAAAACATCATTTAAATCTTCAGGGTTTCTTTCCTGTGAGGTTCCTCTTACTCCAGCTGTATTATTTGACCAGCAAGAAACTAGTATTATTGAACCCCTAACTTAGTTTTAACAAAGTACCAGAAATGTTAAATGCTTATCACACATTAAATAAGGAAAATACCAATTTACAGAATATATACACAATAGATCATATTTGAGCAGGTATATCAAATTCAGCCTTGATTCTGAAAGAAAAAAAAAATTCATTTTTTTCTTCCCCTTAGAGCCCAGAGGTCTGTTAGGGTCATGCCTGCAGATACGTAGTTTACAAAACTACTAACTCTATAATGACAGGAACCTTTCACAAATCATTACACCTTACTTCACATGCCTATATTCAAAATCCGATGGTATCATCACAACTGTATTTTCATGTACTTTTTACATCAGTTTCTAATAAGGAACAATGGTCAAACTTGTAATGGTAATGAATTTATAGGTGCCCATCTGTCTCGGTTTTTATCCATTCAAAGTATTTTCAGCCTGTGGCTGTGCCTGAGGCAAAGTTATATCATCTTGACACATAGAAATATGAAGTCTTGCCTTGTAGATTTCCCTTGCTTGAAAGCAGCAGTACTGTAAAAGCTCCAAGGTGTTATAATTAAAAATGTATCAATTAGTTATACAGTCAACTAAAAGAAAACGACCATTAAGATTTATTTTCATCCATATAGCAGGCTTTTCATTCTTCATCTGTGTCTGTACTTTTAAGTTACTGATCAAAATGTTGTGTTCCTTGCAGAAAAAGCATATCAAGCGTGTCTTAAATGCCCACAAGGATTACTAATCTATGAACCCCACATACTATTTGTTATGTATATATTTAACATGCATTTGAAAAGACATTAATTCACTGAAAAGATGCAGATTTTCTGACCGCTGCTTTGGGCAGCTGAATACAATGTCTCTCTCTAGAAATGCTAATACCATTTTAATAACAGACATGATATAGAAATTTTAATTAAAGAATGCTTCTTTTGTTACTATTTGATCCTTTTTGGTGTGTATACAAATATGGAATATAATTAGAAACATTGTAATTAAAGAAATAATTAGGCACTGCAGGCTGGTATCACAAACATTTAGGGCAATTTCAAGCTTTTACCACCATGTCACATTAGCAAATTCCCTCCCTCATGCAAAGTTTACTAAACAAAATCACCCAGTCCTTAGCCATTTAAAATGAATAAGATACATTAACAAGAAAATGAACATTTTATCTTGTTGGAAAGCAGAATAAAATGATTCCTGCATAAATTAAAACCCAGAAATCAGTTCTACTTGGACGAATCTGTGCAAACAAATTCCTTTTCATGGGCAGCTTTATTTTATTTTAATTAAATGACAGACTCAGCCCACTGCAAATAATTGTGGTGTTAATCTCACTACATTACTTTGAACAGAAACTGAGCAAAACCTGGTCAATGTTAATCAATTGCCTTGGAGGGAGTATTTTTTGACAGACTTGCATAATGGATGAAGCACAAAATGAGATAATTGGGAGATGTTTGTCCTAGAGGGCTCAAAGTTTGTAATTACACGTAAAAAGTTTTATTATACCCTTATGTTAACTCCTTTGCATGCATGAACAATGTATGCTCATAGAAAAACTCAACAAAAGAGGGGTTTGGTAGTTGTGTCAGCTATTTAAACCTGTGCTTACTTTATTATGCTAATGAATGCCTTAGTCAACAGACTTTCACCTTAGGCAATCTTCTGTAAACTAAATTAATAAAACATTAGAAAAATTATTAAAATTTGCCACATACTTTGCTTATCATATATATATATACAAAGCATGTAAATTGAAGTGATGATTTTTTAAACTTAGAAAACTCTAAATCTCAATATTTACTTTTTCCTTTATTATGATCCCTATAATTACTGCCAAAATAATATAATAAAAACTGAGAGCACACTGTAGAAAACATCAACACAGAGACAGTATTTTCACAAGAAAGTAAATTACTTGGATTACCAGGTGGATGATACAGTCTGGCACTATCAGAAGCAAGAAAGTAGAAAATCTAGAGATGGTCTAAAGACCCGGCCTTAGAAGAAAAAATTTCACTAGCAGGAAAGTAAGGGAGTCTTTCTCCTGTCATTAAGAGGTTTTGATCAGACTTCTCACTCAGAGATTCTGAGAAACACTCAGGTATTTGCCCAGTTTTCACCTTCTCTATTCATAGGACTAGATAAGAAGTAGAAAAATTTAGAATATTATCTTATTGCATGTACTATTATAACATGGATTTGGAAAAAATTTCCTAATAGAAAATTAGGAATGCATTAATGCACTCTTCCTTTTAATTGTCATGTTTTGTTTTCCAATACATTCTGTTAAAAGGTTACGATCTTTTAGAAAAATGATACCTAAATGGTAATAGCAAACATAACAAGGGAACCTTGCATTTCTTACCAAGCATCAGAATGTGAGCTCCAACTGTATGAAACTGGAATTAATGTAGTGAAAAACAACATGTCAAAGTGCAATTCCTTTTCCAACCACAGATTTGATTCAGTAAATTGAATTATTCTGTAGAAGCTGCAAAGCACTTGGCTAAATTTTAGAAGTCTTTAAAAACAAAATAAATAAAAAAAAGAAAAACACAAGAAGCTGAAGAAATATATCTCTACGTCCAGTTCTGAATCAATTTTCAAGGATTCAGTGAAGAAATTTTGGATGTCATTTTGAACATTTAACTAATGTAAATTCACCCTTTGCTCACCTAATAGCAAGTAGTTCATATCATAAAACAAGACTATAATCTGAGGGATTCAGCAAGCCTTGCAAGGGGAGAATTTAAGAAATTTTGCAAAAATTTTGCAAAAATCAAATCTATGGCATGTTATGAGGAACATAATCAACATCCTATCAGGATGTTATGATGTTCCTAAGAGGAACATAATCAACATCACTAAACCCAAGGCCGTCTTGGGTTTAGTGATCATGAAATGGTCAAGTTTTCAATTCGCAGTGATGTAATGAGGGGGGTTAGCAACACCTCCACCTTGGACTTCCGGAGGGTGGACTATAGCCTGTTCAGAGTACTGGTTGAGAGAGCCCCTTGGGAGATAGTCCTGAAGGGCAAAGGGGTCCAGGAAGGTTGGACGCTCTTCAAGAAAGAAATCTTAAAGGCCCAGGAGCAGGCTGTCCCCAAGTGTCACAAGATTAAAGGGTGGGGAAAATGGCCAGCCTGGATGAACAAGGAACTTTTGAGGAGGTTTAGGAATAAAAGAAGGGTTTACCACCTTTGGGAGAAGAGACAGGCAAATCAGGAGGAGTACAGAGATCTTGTTAGGTTATACAGTGAGAAAATTATGAATGCAAAAGCCCAGCTGGAGCTCAACCTGGCCACTAACATAAAGGACAACAAAAAAAGGGAGGTGATTGTAGGGGTTTTTTTGTGTGTGTGTATGGTTGGACTGGATGATCTCAAAGGTCCTTTCCAAGAAGATTCTATGATTCTTTAATAAACTAATAACATTCTATTGATGACACTTTCATCTGTAAGGAGCAACAAGAGTTTACTAACTTGTATCTGGTTTTTAACAGCATAGCAAAGTAGACCACATACTACATCCCAGTGCTACACTTTTCTCATTTTTGGATTATTTTTTTCCCCCTTTTCATGGTTTTCTGCCCATCTATGAAGGTACACATCTGTTGCCATCAACACCTAAATTGCACATCAGTGTTTCTGATGAAAATAAAAAATGTCATGGCAATAAGAGAATGTTTTGAAAGCAAGCCAGTTTGTCAGTAAATTATAAGCTTCATTATCATAAAACTCTAACAAATTGAACCCACATCTCATTAACTGAAAGCACAACATGAATGCAGCAATATTCATCTCTCAGAAGAGTGCTTATCTATAGGGGGAAGAAAGATAAAACTTTTGCTGAGAGGTGCCACTAATGATAGTATTAACTTTATTTATTAAAGAATGCCTAAACATTTCTGAAAATACAAACTTCCACCTTCAACTACACTGTTCTGATTAAGTAAAATACTGTCCCAATAAATTTTATGATTTTTAACTTTTCTCTATCACAGAACCATACTTTAAATTAAAGACATAAAAATGTTTTATCTTGGGGTTTATTTTCATTGGCTTGCAACTTTTCCACCCCTTCCAGAAGAATAATCTGTAAATTGAACTCTCTCATGACCTGCTCTACACTTTGGGCATATTCATAAGGAATATTAAAGCAAAACTACCCAGCTGTTATCGAGTTTGCCAGGATTAACTTTTATTTCTAAAGAAATTTCTTCCATTTCTATAGACTTTTGGAAACTTAATTATAGAAACCACTGACAAAAGTCTGCTCTGCAATACATGAAATGAAGCATTATAGCGATAGTATTAATTAATGAAGGCAAACATTACATTAGGATTTCCAATCACTTCACTCTTATGAAAGCAATCATTTGGTGCTCTCAACCAACATCCTAAACTGCTATCAAGTGAGTCCCTTTAGTTGCATAATAAAAATCACCCTGCCCGGAACGAAAGGACACAACTGCAGCTCTCCAGATTCTGAAAAGCAGTGTCTTGCCACAGCACATCTGTATGCACACTGCTTTAAGATAGCAGTAAAGATAATTTTTAATGCTCTGACAGCCTTCCTTATGGTCCTCATCTATACCTGGTGAGGTTTCTGTGTGTTGCTGAAAGTCTGAGTAATTTGCTTTGATCTGGGTATCACTCAGATTCTCCAATTTTTGTACATGTGAAATTATTGAGACAAATTGTAAGTCTTCAACCATCAATAAGTTCAAATAAAACATGCAAACATGTATCCCTGGAATCTTAAAAATCATACATTTTCCAGCTGAAATGCATCCTTCTTTTTTGTACAGAAACTGCATGCATTGGAATGAAATTCATCTTGTAGCATACAGAATAGGTGGAAGGTAGAATTCTAAATTGACAGTATGATATAATTTGTTTTTGAAAGCATGCCTATAATAGAAAAAATTAGACTAATGTTAATATGTATACATCTTGCAAAAAACTACTAGTTTTGAAACTCAAATAGCTCTTCTTCCTTTATTCAGTAATGAGGCCAGCCTGTTCAGTTTTCTCCTTTCACAATATATATTTTTAAATAAAAAATTTAAAAAATTAGTTATCTTTAAATGTCATATAAGTCAGTGAAATCTTATTTTAATATTGTTTACATTCCAAGAGTATTTTAAAGCTCAATATTGGACTCTAGCTTACAAAAACAACCATAAAAAGACAATTCTGAAGCTCCGATATCAAAGTCAATGGTAAGTAAGTAATTATTTATTCTGAAGGGAAAATATCAACTCCAGTTCTGGGCTCCCCAGCTCAAGAAGGACAGGGAACTGCCAGAGAGGGTGCAGCAAAGGGCTACCAAGATGATGAGGGAACTGAAACACCTCTCCTATGAAGAAAGGCTGAGGGAATTGGGTCTCTTTAGTCTAGAAAAAAGACGGCTGTGGAGGGATCTTATCAATGCTTACAAATACTTAAAGGGTGGGTGTCAAGAGGATGGGGCCAGGCTCTTTTCAGTGGTGCCCAGGGACAGGACAAGAGGTAATGGGCACAAACTTGAGTATAGGAAGTTCCACCTAAACATGAGGAGGAACTTCTTTACCTTGAGGGTGGCAGAGCCCTGGCACAGGCTGCCCAGGGAGGTGGTGGAGTCTCCGTCTCTGGAGACATTCAAAACCCACCTGGATGGGTTCCTGTGCAACCTGCTCTAAGGTGGCCCTGCTCTGGCAGGGGGTTGGACTAGATGATCTACTAAGGTCCCTTCCAACCCTACGATGCTATGATTCTATGCAGTGAAATCAATTATGACTTGTTTCTAAATAATATTGGACAGCTTAAATTGGCAAATATATATGCATTCTATGAAACCTAAGACGTTTGAAATTATTTAATATCAGGGGTTGTTTACTAAATGCATGAAACTAGGAAAACAGCAAAAATATTTTATGTAACTATTGTTGGTCAAAGAAGGTAATAAGAAATACAAAGAAAGCACAATACTCTGTCTAAAAAAGGTTAATGAACCCTCAACTGATCAAAATCAGAGCAAAATTAAACCCTTACACTAACAGATTCTTTCCTATCTGGTGGTTCTCTTCAGACCCCCTGGAGCTGCCTCTACACCTGATGCCGGGGCTGTTCCTCATACCAAGTCACACTGCACCCCACAGCTGCTTGCCAAATAAGCTTGGTTTGATGAATAGCTAAAGTAACAGGCTAATTTCTTATTTTGAAAAGTCTCTCTGAAAATGTAAAACTAAGGAAAACCAGTCTTAATTCCCAGGACATTTTAAGCATTGTGAAAACCATGGATTCTGCTAGGACTGATGCATTTAGCCTTTTGTGAGGATCTCGGCAAATCAGACAACCTTGCATATCTATTTAATTTCCTACAGCTTGTCTCCTCTGTTTATTACTCTGTATGTACTACTGCAAAGATACCAGTCCTTGCTTCTGTTACCTGTAGATGCATAATTGGAGAATGCAGAAAGATTATTTTCAAATGCATTTTCTTGATCTAAATTTTACTAAATTTTAACAACAAAATTCCAGAAGGATCTATGTCTTAACAGTTTTATTTCTTTTCTTTTTTTTTTTTTACTCTAATTTCAGAATTCTCCTTCCTTCTAAATATTCTTAGTAGGCTTATACTAATTGTAACACATGATAAATTTGGTTCACAATTTCCCCAATACAATGACAATATAAGGAAAAGTGTTATTTCCTTATGACAATTTGGAGCATTATTAGCCTGGTTTTGTTCTAAATATTTAAAACTGCAGCTAGAAAAGATATTATTTTGGTAGAAGATCTTCCCTTTTCCTATTTCTAAATTATCTAAATATTTGGACAGCAAGGGATTTGCCAAGAAACAGAAGGTGAGGGAATCAGCTTTAGGATACACAGCACCACTTATGTCAATTTTTTAGCTCTTCTTACACAGATACATCCATCCTGAGGAAGGACAGAAGCCGTAATTGCAGCTGTGAGTTTGGCTTACAAACAGTGGATGGACTGGGGTCAGCATGTAGACCTAAACAAAATCTCTCCCAGACCAGTTCTTTACTATACCGCAATCAACACAAAATTAGTTTGAACTCATATTACTGCAAGGGGAAGCCATTACCGATGCCATCTCTGGCTTATCAGAGTCATAATTGCACTCAGTAAAAAGACTTGAGCTGGAAGGTGAGCTGAAGCAAATATATTTAAAAGCTTATGAAAAATAAAAGCTTATTAAACATTATGGCCAATCCACAGTATTTATATTTACTAAATACTCACTCAAATAACTTTTTCATTCTTGCTTCTACAGGTGTGTTCACTCAACTCAAACAGATTTTTCTGTTGGATCAGTGGCAAAGTTTCATCTTGACTACCTACCTTCTCCACTCCGTTTTCAGAACACCTCTCACAAGTTGTCCTTGCAGAGAAGGACATAAAAAGTAAGAAATATGACAGCAAACTGCTCCTGTTCCTATGTAAGCATGCTCTCCTGGCAACAAAGCTATGTGTGCCCCAGATGTCCACAAACAGAAAGACTTTGATCAAATAGGATCGTGCTCCTCTTGCTCTGTCATTTCCTTGGTCCCTGCCCCTAAGATATTATCCCAAATGTATGTCCAAACCAAGAGGGCTGATTTGTAGTGTGCTATGGCATAAAAAGCATAGGCTGGTTGGGACATGGTGTGAATGCATGGTGGGATGTGGTAGGGCAAGAATGCTTTTGGGATGGCCTTGATAGACAATTTTGAGCAAAGGAGCTAAATCTTATGTAGATTATGTTTGTTCAAACTGGCCACAGAAACCGTTTCCTGGTCTGAAGCATTCTATGGTCTGTACCCAAGTTTCTCTGCTTTGAGTATCTTTGGAAATGAAAAATTAAAAAATGATCATACTTGAAGTAGAAAATTAAAAGGCTGAGTCCAGAAGAGCGAGCCCAAAGGTGTTACAGAGCTAAAGCAGGCCACCTTTCCAGAGATTCATCAAACACCTCTGTCCTTAGTAACTGCCATTTCTTGGGAAGTATGATACAAGCACTGGGTTAATATGTGTGATCTAAAATCATAGCCTGACATGCAAAGGATAAATATGAATAGAGTTTTCATGCCACTGAACTACTATTAAAAATGTAACCCCCCCTCCTAAAATAACTAAGCCCATATTTTTGTAAAAAAATCACCACACTTCTAATACTTCATAATCTATGTTACATGGGTAATTGCTTTCAGGATGGCATGTCAAATTTAGATTCCATTAAATTATTGTATTAAATCTGAACAACATTTATGAACAACCCTTCATGGTTTTATGCTCAAAAGGGATTAGTTTTTACCAAAAGATTTCCCCAGGCATTCCAGAATATTTTTATTTGACTTTGGAAGACTTCAGAAGTTAAAATCTAGCCCATTGCCCAGACAAGCTGTGTGTAATGTTACTAAGAGTAACAAATACATTATGCTGGCACTTCTAAACTTTCCTGAAAAGAAGCCAGAACACATATCTGCATTTTAGCTAGGCTAAACAAATATAATTAGTTTTTGCTGCATAAAGTTATTGTTTGTTTAAATGTTGTAATCCTTATACTAAATATAAGACAAAATTTAATTTGATGGCACCAGTAAACATTTCATCAAAGCTATGTAACAGTTTTTCTTTTTCTAATGACTATTTTATATTTACATAATTAGAACTCTACAATTTCTCCTGCTGTTTCTTACAGATTGGTTAATAGATCATTCATGAAGAAAAAAGAAAAGAGGAAAAAAAAGAAGCAGGACTTCTACTAATCTGTAAGAGATATGCTGATTTCTTGGTGTGTATACATCAGATTGTATGCAAATGTAATACAGTGAAGAGGAAAACCAAATCACACACCTGAGATTTTTGGTATTTGGTTCAGATGTTTCAAAACTCCCATGTCATCCCTGGGAGATGGTTTAGGCACAACCTCATTGACTGAGGTCTACTCCGTGCTTAAATCCTTGGCATTTTTAAGTTCCACCCATGATCTATTATAGTAATAGTTGTAGTACTTAACTGATGCAGAAACAGAGTTTCATTCAACACATGCATAGGAAATCCCACAGTCTTGAGTATTACTTTACAGCTGCCATACTACCAAATGTCAGGCACCCTTACCTTCTCAGTACATTTAAATACATCTGTTACATGAAGTGAATTTCTGAGCTGTAGCGCCTCAACTTTAAGCATCTCCACTACAGTCAAATCCCACCATCAGATAGGAGAGAGAATGAAAAGACAAAGATGTGTCTGAAAGGGCAAAAACAATTCACTTCCACAACTTTTGAACACTTCTGACAGGTTACACAGAGATCCCAGACATGAATCATGACCAATCCATTTTCAGCAGGAGGGAAACTAGAAATTTGAGCTTTACTGAATATTCTGCTGTCTATGGATACTATTTATTAATATCTAGGGTTTTTGACAGCCGATTATTTTTAGCATATATGAACTGNGTTTTGACAGCCAATTATTTTTAGCATATATGAACTGCACAGGGAAAAAAACCCCATCCTTAAATGAGGATAATGAACATTTGCGTGTCATCTCTGAGGATATGAGAACCACCTCATTTAAATGTTGATAAACATGTACCCAGGCTAAATGATCAGACTAACACATGGTGTATTTATACAAACATGCACACATATATGTATGTATGCATGCCCTGAAATATTTATGGAATGACTGAAAAGTAGAAGGTAAACATATATTTAGTCTTGGGCTCCTAATTCTGTGAGGCTCTTTCCAAATACCCAGTTCTAGATTTGCTTGTATTCAGATCTCACTAGCCGAAGGGACTCTCACTGCTGAGCTCTAACAATGCAAGCAGTCCCTGTCCCAAATGCTTAAAAAGCAAACAACAATGGAAAAGTGAAAGACTAAAATAGAAAGGACTTCACATATTCTGCATCTCAGCCTACCACTGCATCTGCTGGGACATGCTGCCATTTCTGAGATCTATTTCACTGAACAATAGGTTGATTTTGAATAAGTGCTTCTGAACTTTTCTGTTTCTAAGGGATGAAGACTGTCATATTTACGCCCCCTCCCTCCTGACAATTTTTCCCATATTTTCAGTGGAACAGCAGTCCCACCTCAAAAGTGCAGAAAGCAGACCTCTTTGCTGATTTGGATATGAAGGTATGGTTTTCAGCTCATTGGAATCTATCTTACACTTCATTTATTTCCTTTAATTGGTTTCAGTGTTAAGACCAAGATCATATTTATGTTTCTATTACACTGTAATTTATTTATTAAGTTTGAATAATGTACTAAAGTGCAGAGCACTGACTGGGAAGAGGCATTTATGAACTATAAGGGAAAATTATTGTTCCTTCAGAAGAACACAATGTCCCTCATCAAAGGCCTTGAAGTCAGAGTCTAAGTGCTAATCCTTATCTAATTTTTAAATAAGATCTGATGAATCTCAGTCCCTCCAAATTAGAAAACACTTAGAAAATGGGCTGGAGCTGACTGTAGCAAGGTGAAAAACAATTACATCTGTTACTACATTAAAGTCATTAATGTGAATTTACACAGTGCTGCTAATACAGGTAGGCAGTGGTCTCCCTGTTTCAAACAGATCTGGCAATTTGCAAATTGCAAGTATTTGTGACCTTCATTTCCAGCTACACATAGAAAAAGTTCTGCCATTAAAGACGGTTTTCATGCTTTTCAGTTGGCAGTCAGGCATGTAATTAATCAATTTCTAAATGCCGATGCAAATGCTGGGTTTTGCATGTGCATATTTACCATCTTCAAACACTATTTAAAAATTTGGACCACTCGAGTAAATCCTCTATAAACTGCTCCTTGTCTGTTGGTTTATGTCTCTTTCACAGTAGTTTAAATTTTGCATGCTGGTTTGTACTGAATGCTTTGTTTCTTTGCATAAATAAATAAACTGCACAAAAATAACAACAGTCTATTTCCATATAATAGCAAACAATTTCAAGGCAAAACAGCTGCCTTTAGCTGACATTGGACCTACATTAGCACTTCAGAATTGAGGAAACATTTCTGTGTTGCTCAGCTAAAAACCTGTCTAATAAATACATTTTCTTCAAAAACAATATAAAGAAATGAACTTCATATCAAAAGACAAGATAAACACACAGAGCGGAGCAGCGTGGCATGTCCTATAGACCTTCACAAATAAGGAAACAGACCTTTTGTCAGCAGTGATTAAAAAGCAGTTTTACCTAACACAAGTGACAGCAACACAATAACACTGTGTAATTTAACAAAGTTAATTTGTTCTTCTGGGTGGACTTCTATCACTGTTTTCATTTTAGGCCTCATAAGTGTATTTTCTTGCATCTTAAATTATAGACAGGATATTATGCTTCATCTTGCATGCTGTTTATCTGACCATATAAGAAAAAAATTATTACTGAAATTCTTTAATGTATTAAAATCACTTAGTCAATCAAACAAACAGTCTCTAAAGGAACAAGAAATAGCCAGCATGTTTCCTGACTCATTTAACTAATCATCTGAACACTTTCAGTTGTTTTCTTCTGTTAAATTTTAAATCTAAGCCAATTCTTGAAAGGTGAAATGTTGATTACAATTTGCAGTCACAAAAGAGGAGTGCCATGTTACAGAAAAGAAAGAGGCAAATGCTTCCAGCCTCCTGCCTGTATGGTAGGACATTACACATGTTGATGTGTGTTGCAGTCACTAAATGGAAGGAAATGAAGGACTTCTTCTGTCTGATGTGTTTTATTATTTTCTTAAGCTCTCTGACAAGGAAAATGACAGCAGTCAGTTACACAGGGCTTGAGACTTAAAAAGAAATTAAAAAGCTATTTAGTTGCTGAGGCTTGAGAGTATTAAGCATCAGAACTGTGGTCACAACTCTTTAGAAGGAAAAATGTGTCTTGGCAAGACTGTTTTATACTTAATGCAGTGAACAATGGATAGATGAGCATCAGTCAATATTTTGTCTTTAACTAATTTTCATTTTAATATAGATGTTTGCCTTCTTTTTTAAACTGAAATTCTATCCAGGCATTTCCTGCTGGTCAGACTTGCAATATTCTATTTCATAACTTGCCCTGTATTCATTTAAGATACTAGAAAAAGTCCTTTGTACTTAAATGGTTGAAAACCAAATCCTTATTGTGGGCCCCAACACTGATTTTCTGGTGTGGCAGAAAATCATTCCAACCCTACTGCTTGGTGGTCTTCTGGAAATCAGTTCCCTTTCATCTTTCTTTCTAAAGTTTCTCCGCCTGTTAAGTGCATATAATAATAACCCTTCTCTGTGACCTTTTGCATCTACCTACACAATGGACATACCAAATATAGTACATTAGGTATAAAATGTTCTCCCTAAATATTTACACACTACTGTTCTCCAGGCTGTTTTCCTCTACTTCCAAACAAACCATACATATCCTAGCCAGAGCAAGAAAGCGGCAGCTAACAAATACAATTAGCAATTTAAAGGGATGTTTGGAGCTATTTGGCTGTTGAAGTAGTTTACAGATGTAGCTAGAAACTTCTTAGCCTTGACTCGGTCAGCTCAGTATAACAGACTTCAATCTTTTTCTTCTTTGACCTTCTTGGCCTAATTACAGGAGGGATTCATGTGAATGCAGGATAGCTGCTGGCTGTCAGCAGTCTTTTACCCAATCAAAATTACAATGCAACTCTAACGTGGACATTTAACTTTGAAAAAGTATTTATTATTTACTAATTAGAAAATTCCAATCTTTCCAATCTTATTGTTTCTTAGCAACACTTACACAGTGAAGCATGTTCACTGGCCCAAAGAAGGATACTTACNGGAACCACAATATTTTACTGTTTTTTTAAAAAAGCATTTTGGGACCTGCATTAAATACTACGTAAAACTGGAAAAATTTAAATGGCATTTTCTCTGTTCTATATAGCAAGAAAAATGTATTGTTTTGCCAACACTGCAGATTTTTCAGTTTCACTATTATTAAGAAAGAGTAAATATGCACACGTGAGATTCCCAGCTGGAATTTCAACACAAACCTCAAATTAGTTCAGCAACACAGGAATCATCTTTGAAGTCTTTTCAGTTTAGAGGCCATAGATAATCATTATAAGCTAAATACCCATCTGTTTTTCTGGCAAGTTCTCAGTTTCTACTACCCATTCAGCACTCTCAAAGATCAATTTCTTTTTCTAATTGTCTGTGTTTCTTCCCCTTTGTCAGGCTTTAGAAATTACATCGAAGTAGTCACATTTTACTTCCTTTCTTTCCCACACCAAAGTGACCAAAGTCCCACACCACCCACATGGCTGGATTCAGGTTGCTTAGGGACTGAGATGGAGAAAGAAGTATAACTTGCTGCCAGGCTACTTGCAGGAGGCAGACTTAAATGACATCAGAGTACACAACATGAGAGAGCTTATAAGAAGGACAGTGAAAACTGGAAATAATTAAGAATTATTTCAGATCCAGGAAGAGAACACCAAGTGATCTCAGCAATCCTTTCTAATGCCAAATGGAGACTTTAGGAAGAAGCTGGTATACAAAACCAAGCTGCAAGAGCACAAATGATGCAAGACAGAATAGATTTAGAGTAGTATAGTTTTGCTTATCGGATACTATGACAGGTCTGTGAGAAAAGTAAGTAGAGTTATAACCCCTTTACAGGAGATTAAGTATGGTCTCAGATATGTCTAAAATGCACTTGGAGATGTAAAGACAGTGGTATAAAGCTGATTTGCACCTCTTGATCCTCCACCCACAGACTACTCAGAATTTTAAAAGAAAAGAGGCTTCTGATTTTTGATCTTCAAATACTGTGTCACCACTACCATGATTCTGCCACTGAGACAGTACTTAAATATGTAAAGTTATCTTTGATGTCTTTGGCAGTTAAACACCTGAAGGAATTCCTTCTGGTCTGACATCATTATGTCTTGGTTTCATGCATATAATTCACCAAAATATCCAAAATTCAACATTTTATCCAACCATAAAACTTAAATGTTAATCTAAATTCAGTCTTGGTAGCACAAGACAAAAACAAACAGGCTTTCTTGGTAGAACTAGTAGACAAATCAGGGGTTAAAGGATGGTGAGCTGAAGTTTTGACAATTTATCTTGAGTTCCTAACAGTTTTCAATAACATGATCAGAAGATTCCCCAAGATGAATAGTTTTTTCGTTAACAACCTGTTCCTTTTAAGTGACACCTATCTCACAAAGAGCAGAAAGAGCTTTTGAAAAGGTATCTGGATATTGCAGATTAACTTCCTATTGTACTGTGCACATTGTAAAGTTGGAAGTTATCCCAAAAAATTACAGTGGCTTGAACTGATACATTCAGCTCCTAGTTGTAAGGAGACTTAGCCCCAGTGTGATAAATACATCCTGTATTTTCAGACCTCAGAGTAAAGGAATTGGGAATCATTATGAATGTCAAAAATATTTCCTGTACTACCTGCAGTTGTAAAACCTAAGACACATACAGACAATATGTCAATAACGTCTTTTTAACTAACTGGGTCCATAGATAGCTTTATAAAGAGGTGGTAATGACTTTATTTCAGGTCTACAGACCTTATCATGATCTTATTTTTATTCCCATTATTAGTAATTATCTATTCACATTGATCCACAAATGCCTTTCATGCAAAAATCTTGCATTCTAGAAAACAGTGTCCACAAAAGCTAGCACATTTGAACATCCATCTTCCTTGCTGGATTCAGTTATACTTTAAAAATCTTTTCATTCTTACAATTAC
>VXBO01000375.1:224-15646 GCA_013400135.1 Rhinoptilus africanus
CAGGCGGGTGTCCCTCAACCGATGGGAACGCAATCTTTTCATCTGAAAAACTTGCCATTTCAAAGCAAAACGACAACCAAACGCACCCCCTCAAAAAAAAAAAACAAAAACAAAAAACAAAAACCCAAAACCACCTCAGCGGGGCTGTGTTGCGGACATCGTGGTGGTTTAGTTCTCCATGTGGGTGATTCCCAGCGGAATCCAGCTGTGCGCGCGGGCACCTGGCTGTTGCTGAAAAGAAGTTGATCGGAATTCAGAAGTATTAGTTAATAAGTGCCTGATCCTGTTGACCCTGTTCTGGTTCACCCACTCAGCTATGCGGGGGTGTCGGGGAAGGTGTCCTGCCAGTTAAACCAATTATAGCTGGCGAGTAGCAGTCATCAGCATTAGTGGAGGAGGTGGAAGGGATGAGGCCCAGCCACCCAGTGCCCTGCTCCGGTGTCTTTTCTGAACTTAAAACCAGCAGCGTTGGAAGTCGGGCAGAAAGACAGCTTTAACCCTTTGTGTTGGGGAAAGCTGTGTTTGCCTGTGCAGTTCTGCTCCTCTTGCAATACCTCTGCAAAGGTTTCGGATCTTAGGGCTGCAAACCCGTACTGCCGATGGGAAGAAAGCTGATGTATGACGAGCAAAGGCTATAGAAATTCAGAACAGTGTGAGAGACCTGGTTGGAAGAAGAAAACTGGAGTGTTACAAAACAGGCTAAAGATTTTTATATGCCATTAGACCAGAGCTCTGATACCTAGCTTTTTCTATAAGCTGTGCAGTGCACAGGCAAGGCCAGAGAGCAGACGAGCAGCCTAGAAACAGTGGCTTGGGTTAATGAGCAACACCATGTAATGAAGACTTCATATAAACCTTTTGTCTTAGGACCCTAAACGTTTCTAAAGAAACATCAAAAAAAAAAAAACCCAGGAAGGAGAAGATCCTTTTATTCAATGGGGATAGTTCCAAACCAGATTAGTGTAGTGGCCAGGATTGCACCTGAAGGGCGTCAGAAATCTTATTTGTGGCCCTAACTGGGGATCAGATCTAAGAGTACTGCAAATAGGTATAATGTTTTCGCAAATACTTTCCAATTGGTAAGGCTTACAGCTAGTTAACCCTAGATACCAGAGCAGATTTCAAAGGCAAAACAAAGGATGTTAGACATTGCCATATACCTTGTTAAAAGCCCAGCCAAATGCAAGGATAAACAGTTGTTTAAACTGTGGTAAACTTAATGAAAAGATTAGGATGCTTGCTGAGTGAGACTCATGCTGTGTAAAATTCTTTGCTGCTCAATGAGATGTGTAATTTAGATCAAATATTTGTACATGCTATTTGAGGTGAAAACCACCAGTCAGTAGATTGCACTTTTGGGTAACATTTTTTTTTAAACTTATTTTTTATTTCGATGATAAACCCCATACATCTAATAACAATGAAATTGAAATAGGCCTTTCAGGTTAAAGACTCTTGATTTTTAAGTGATTGACTGTATAAGGGGATGAAAGGGCTCCTTGTCTTTGGCTGTTGGATGTTTTTATTTTCCTCTTTGCTTATATGGATGGCTTTTGAATGTGGTGTCATTTTAACAGGCTGGGCTTATTCTGTTAAACTCCTAATTTGCCATTTCTTTGAGTTTAAGTTTGTATTTTGATCCTCCTTGTGTTAACATGGCTAATGAGAGAACTTGCTTGTAATAAGTTATCACAGTTTTGTGGAAATATTAATAGTGTCCCATGTGACTATTTCAACACAAGCGCACGTTTTCAGACTGTTACTGAGGAACAAGAGAATTTAGGCCAATGCTGTGAAAAAGGAGAAGGAAAATTGTTGAGAGCCAACTTGCTGCAGCGTAGTCTGATAAGTTATCGTTCACCGACACCTGAATTACAGCATCACGATAAACCTGAACAATGGCCATAAAACTGGCTTTATTCCTTATGTTTGATCTTTCCCATAGGTCAGTAAAAGGATATGGATCTTATCACTCTTTACCTTAAGTGACATATAGGAGAACAAGTTACACAAACCTCACAAAACCCTGTTCCTGTTAGTATGGGCAACATGATATAGCTTTGGCTTCTGTAGCATGAATGTATTGATGGTGGTCCCGCTATCATCTTTTTAAAAAGGGTATTCTGCTGCCTAATTGTGCTCCCTTTTCAATTTATACTTTGACCCTCTAAAGCTTTATAAATATGCTAATCCCATGTTTACAAAATACGTGAGATAACATGGCTTGGAGATGCCTTACCTAGTAAAGGAAGTGGGTTGCTAATACTAAATATTAGTTTCAATGATTATTCATAATAGGGTGAAAGGGGTGAATGTTAGTAGTGAAGGTATGTTATGGTCAGTGCCCTGTCCCTTCTCTTTCTTCCTCTGAAAGCCAAAGTGAATCATGGCGTGTGAGCAGGAATATAGTAAGCAAAAATAACACCAAATCGAATATTTAAAATAATGGATGAAAGCTGTAAAATATCTCAAAGTGATAGATACTTGGAAGACAAAGGACGTCTGCAGGCTTTTCATGAGGTACTGAAAGCCCTCACGTTGATTATCGGAAGCTAATCGTCCTTGTTGGCTCATATCATAAAACTTAAACTCCAGTGATGCCTGTGAAAAGTCTTCCAGTTAAAAAGCTGCTTAAGCATGGTGGGAATTGTGCCCGGGATGTGAGCGATGAGAAGGAAAGCTTTCCCTGTTTCTCCTTCGGAGAGCTGTTCTGTATTCTGTACTGAAGCGGTCAGATACATCTGTGAACAGCCTTGCTTCCTCGGTAGCAATATTTCTCATGTGACCCCTCTAATTTTTCAGATGAGTGATTTTGGGATCAGGAACATGGATCAAGTAGCTCCGGTGTCGAACATGTACAGAGGAATGCTGAAGGTGAGTACGCTTGAGCTGTCACCTCCTAAACCCAGCTAGGGCATCTCCCAGCTAACGCGTTTATTGTGTTCTTATTAATGCTACCACAGGGATTGTATGCCTGTGCCAAGGTGAACACACATATTCAGGTATTAATTGCTTGCTTGTAACCTCCAGTCTTCTTCTAGAGTATTCCCACTGAGTTCAGTGAAGATGTGAAATGCAGAACTGAAATAGGAAGATGTAAATCGGGGACACTCAAGCCTCTCTCCCAAGGAGCCTCCCTCCCTCCATCCCCTAAATCCTAAGAACTTGAAAATAAGAGGTAGACTAGAACTGAGCTGAAATTCGTTGGAGTTGGTAGAACTTTTGCCTAAGTAAAGGTTACAGGATAGACAGTAGGGGGGGGTGGTCTTTATGTTTTTATCTTGATGAGACTGTCAGAGGGCTGTTCTGATATGACTGGTTAGGTCTGATTCAACACCTAAGGGTGTTGTATGAAAAAAAAAGTAGGTTATTCACTTACTACAGGCAACTATATGAAATGGAAGTCCGATACATTGTAAGAAACCAAAGGTAGTTATTAAATATATTTTATCTTTAGATAGACTGTGTCTGTTATCTTGTTTTGAAAGGAACTTACAAACGGAGGACAAATGAGAAGCAGTCTGTAAAGGCTTAGTCTTTAAGGACTTCCCTCCTCCCCATTATGCAAGTTGCTTTTTAATCCTCAGTATCAGTTTTTTCACACAGCATTGGTTAATGTAAACCAAATAAAGGTTAGATAAACACTTTTCTGCTCTCATCAACTTTGAGGAATGCCCATATTTTGAAGAATCAGTTAGTGAGACAGTAGTATGCTAACTTCTCTGATGTTTTATGTCATCTCTTAGCTTTTGCTCCTGCCCACAACAGCAACAAAATCCACAAGAGATCCCCCCCAACTTAACAGCTGTGTGCTCTTTAACACAGTGGTTGTTCTAGGCAGTTATTCAGTGTTGAGTTGTCATTTTCAATTGTCAGTGTTCAATTAAGTAAAAATTGAGACCTATATTCTAATCTTTTGCAGCTGTTTGCGTTTCTTCTTATTTTGTTCTGTAGTAATTACTCTTGTGTATGTTGAAAAGCCAAATAAAATGTTGCATAACTGATAGGGAAAGCAGAACTTATTCTATATGGGTTCCCCCCCCCCCCCTTTTACTACTCTTAAATCAAGAACCTGCTTAAATGTTAATTTTCTCCTTTTTGAAATATGAAACTAGCACAGTATGGATTTTACTCATTCACATGCCACAGCATTTTTTCCAGTGACTCAGAATAAGGGTCAGCTATTTACACAAAACGCAGGAGTTTCCAGATTGTGTTGAAAGAACTTGCCCTTTCTTTTAGGTACTGGGGGTGAGTCAGTGCTTTTATCTAGTAATGTATAAAGAATCTTTTACTAGCAGATTTGGCAATTGTTATTAACTTGTTTCGTTTGGATGTGAGCCTTTCCACGGGCTCGCTTTGACTCTTTCCTCTAGTTGTGGTGGATACCTGAACCAACTGTACACAGTTTGTCTCTGCTGGTGGAGATTTCTGAACCCAGTTAACCCCTAGATGCATGATATTGTTTAGTTTACCAGCTTTTTCTTCTGTGGAGTGTCTGCTTTCATAATGTATGTACTAGGATGCATTGCAGTTTCTTATAAAATACAACTAAAAAATGATTATTCCTAGGGTTTATGATGGTTAATATAATTTGGGGAGGGGGATGACACACAGCACATAAAAAGCACAGGGTGCAAAAGACTCCAGGCCACTTGAAACATAGTGGTAACATAAAAAGGAAGGTTAGGGAATATGGGGAAACATTAATACTTATTTGCTGTTCCAGAAACATAGTTCAGGTTGCTTTTTCATAGCACCTGAATGCTGCCCAGAAGGATCTTTTCCTTGTCCTCAGCTGAAATCCTCTACCTTGGCATAAGCTGGCAGACCAGTGGATGCCTAAAACAAATAAACATTTGCAAGTTGTCTTTGTCTTCAGCTCCCTGAACTGCAGTAGCTGCCATGAACATGCTGCAGCTCTCCAGAGCAATGTTCTAGCCTCAGGTGCTTTTAAAAAGTCTCAGTGGCAACTTTTAGCCATCCATGCCTCTAGATATTACAGATAGTGGTTCCTTGTGACTAACAGACAAGTTGCATAAGTTGTTTTTAATGTTATTTCCTCCTCTGTTACCATTCCCTGTGCGCCCACCCCCCCAAGACTAGTGTGGCTGGGGGATGTAGTAATGGTACTAGTATTTCTAGCACACACAGTTCCCACAGGTCAAGTTTGAAGAAGTTAGGTTTTCAAAATACAACAATATTTATTGAGTGTCGCCAATATATCAGTAGAATCTGCTTCTATCAGGAACATTTTTGTCAGTCCTGTTTACCCCTTTCTGTATTGTGAAACTAACGGTGTTTCACTGAGCATCTGAAAGACTGCAAAATGTAGTAGCTGGCAAATCCAGTAACTCAGAAGTATAAAACAGCAAAGGAGTAACATCTTTCCTCAAACCTTGTAAAGCTGGCTGCCTTAGCTTCAAGCGATGTGGTTCAGACTAAATTTTTCCTCTTTTTTTTTTTTTAAAGAAAAAAAAAAGAAAGCAAAAGCTGCATAAATCTACTGTAGGTCTGGCACTGGCAGTTGTTTTTCCGTAATTTACTGATCCTGGCTCTGCCCTCAAGTGCTCATCAAGTGGATAGTCAACTTAAAGGGTTAAGGAAATAAGGAATTCTTTAAAATATACCTGGAAATAAATATATATATATATACACACACATGTGCTTTCCCTATTGTTAAAAGCCTCAATTGCAGGAAAACTAAGAATGTCCCTACTTGGCTTTACTGTAACCTGCAGAACATGCCACCCACCAAGCACTGTGGTCTGAACGTTACTTGTTTTGTATTCCTGTAGAAGAAGCTATGCTATCATTGCGTTTGTATTTCAAAGGCACAAGTTAGCTGATTCAAGATAGCGGTTGTGCATGACCTCCAAATCTAGGAAATCTAACCCAGCCACTTCCTAGCAATGAAGTTGACAGTGCCCTAGCAAAATGCTTACGTTGTTTTTTATTTATTCTGTTGCTTTGCAGCGTCAACCAGCATTTGACACCTTTGATAGCTCAAACTCTCTCTTTGCCGGATATTTTTTCTCACTAAATGAAGATCAGACGCTTCAAGAAGTGCCAACAGGATTTGATTCTACTTCTTATGGTAACTCATCGCTTTGTTCCTTAGCCCAGTCAGAAAGAAATGTACTCTTACAAGTGCAAGATGGATTTCCCTAGAAAGAAGTGTTTCAGTATACAGACCATTAATCCATATTTGGATTTTATCCACGTGAATTGCTGTGCTGATAGTTGATCCAGCTTATAATTGCTGTTCCCTGTGCTGAAAAGGAATGGGAACTGAGATTCAGTAGCCTAATAAACTGACAGTCCATGGAAGAAGACTTAGTAGGTATTAAAGCAGAGCTAAGAGAGGTTTGGGGTTTTTTTTTTAATTTTAAAAAAATAAACTATTATGTGTATTTAAACTTACAGTTCAATTATGGTTGAGATGTTGCAGGTATTCTGCGAGCTCTTTTCTGTTCTTAAACCCTAGAACATAAAATCTTTGTTCCCTCTCAACCCCCCTCCCCCCAGGGTTGGATTGGTTGGTTTGTTGGGTTTTTTTACTCCTTACCTTAAAAACACAGGTTTGGGGATGTTTTCAGATCCTGGGGTTTTTAGTCTATGTAGGACAGTATCTACTAAAAGTTGTCTACAAATCCTTGCCTGAAATCCCAGATGAAAGAGGGAGAGTTATCAAATATCTGGATATTTTACCTAACACTGCCTTTCTCTCCCCTTAGGGAAGGCTGGGGAGGAAGTGGGGGGCGAAGCCTCAAAACCTGTGAAAACCACCAATCCTTTGTTCTGATGTGATTCTAATCAGTCATGGCTCTGGTCAGCAAAGCAAGTCCTAGCAGATATTGGGGATGGGTGTGGTAAAACCAGAAGTGAAGCACAGGCTGGTAATGAGCTCCGTTGCTGGGTCAAGTGGAGCCTGTAGATAGTCCAGGAGAACGAGAAGAGCCGCGCAGCTTCACGAACTGACTTGAAGTCTGCCAAGTTCATCACCTTCATATACCCTGACACCGTTACATGCCTGTAACATAGCAAAGCTCCTTCAAATGCAACCTGTGTGTGAGTGCTCAGAGGCTCTCAAATGATCAGGGATGCATTCATTAGTGAGTTGCTTAGGTTGTCCTCAAATTACCCCTCGCTTAATGACGCCAATTACAAACAAAATATCAGTAAAAGGTTTCCCAATCTGAAATGTGTAGGCAGTGTGGTTGGCTTTCCTCAATTTAGAAGCTCTTCTTTCAGAGTGAAAAGAGTCCTCTTCTGGTGAAAATTGCAGAGTAAGAAACACTTGAGTGGCAGCCAAATTTGTCCTTGAAATGGAATCGACTTGCAAATTTAAAAATCAGTTAAGCAGATTAGTAATTGGCATAGGATGATGCTGACTTTGGATTTTGTTGCATTATTTAGGCACGGGGTACTAGCTTGTTACCAGTCACACCTGTTTGGTTCAGACAATAGAACAATTTATCACACCGTGTACTTGGGTGATGGAGAGATGCATGGGAAGGTCTGAAGGCACAGCCCATCAGAAAGCAGCGTTACATAGCGCAGGCTGGTTCTTCACATACCTGCTATCTGTTACTTAGCTCTCAAGCTAAATGAAGTCTGTCTAGAGTTATAAGGAAGTCTGTGGTCAAACTATAGGTGACAAAATAGGAATAAGCAGTCTCATACTTCCTCTAAAAAAAAAAAAGTAAAATTTTCCTGCAAGAAAGGCATTTTATGTAACTACTAAAAGTAAATGAGGATCTATATCATGTAAAACTTCAAAGCTTTAATTTAGTGTGGTGCAATTTTATCAAACCAGATTTTAGCGTTGATATATTAAGTCAAAGACTTAATAGATCAGAAAATGGATCTACTCTGTTTCTGTTTTTAAAACGCTTAGTTTCTAGCATCCCTTTCTTATGTTTCAAATAGCACAGCAAAAACCTGTCACTCCTTTCACTGGCCTAAAAGTTAATGTATCTTCTTTTTCCCCTCCACCCCTTTTCTTTCTTGTAGAGTCCAACAACTGTGAATTGCCTCTGTTAACCCCATGCAGTAAGGCTGTGATGAGTCAGGCCTTGAAAGATACTTTCAGTGGTTTCACAAAGGAACAGTGTCGGCTGGGTATCCCAAATAGTAAGTGTTTTCTATTTATAAGCTTTTTCTTTTTTTTTTTTTTTTTAATGCTAAGGAGGACGCTGAATAGCAGCTCTTTCAAAAGAGAAAGAATGATGTCAGTAGGAAATACAAGAATGGATCCTATGTGAATCTGGCACAGCTTGACTTGGAAAGACCAGACTTGCTGCTATTAAAAATGGGTGCATGGAGAGCTCATGCTTTGGCAGCGTAAGAGAGAACCAAAGTAAGCTGAGGACATCTCTGATTACAAGTGAATGCAGACGGAAAATAGAGGATGGTGGTTTTTGTTTTTTCTTTCTTTAGATTCAAGAATGAATTCATTCTGAATTCATTCGGTACTAAATAACTTGGGTTAATACATTTTTTCATTGACTGCCTGCTAATGAAGATTATTTAACAAAGGTCAGGAGTTATCTCTAAATACTGGATACTTTCTGTCGTGCAGATCCCTGGCTGTGGACTGAACAGCAGGTTTGCCAGTGGCTTTCATGGGCTACCAACGAGTTCAGTTTGGCAAATGTGAACTTCCATCAGTTTCTTATGAGTGGCCAAGACTTGTGCAACCTGGGAAAGGAACGTTTCCTGGAACTGGCACCTGACTATGTTGGTGATATTCTGTGGGAACACCTGGAACAGATGATAAAAGGTAGTTACAGAGCCAGAAAGAGCTTTTGTTTTAAGGCTCTTCTAACAGAAACAGAACTCTTTCAACACTTGATTCACTATGAAGAGCTTTTATTACATGTGAAAACTCAAAGTGAGCTTTAAAACTTGGTTAATCAAAGCATTATTAGAACTATTAATACATTGTTTGTATGCAAAGCATGTATGAAGATACCCGCAGAAATCATTCTGCGTTCAGGCTACATACCTGTTGCAGTCAGGTTTTATTTGGAAAAATCATTGAAATGAGATTAGGATAAGGCTACTGTAATACCCTATTTAAAAAAAAAAAGAGACTTGGACAAAATTTGTTCACTTATTACAGGCTTTTGGTTTTGGACCTTTAAGGTAGTGGTTTGAGGTAATTCAGTGAGTGAATATAAAGAAGTCAAAGATGCCTAGAGATGTCTTAGGTGAATACTGATGGTATTGCTAAAACCATACATGCAGTGCCCCATGAGTTCCATTGGTTTTGGAGTATAACATTCAGTAGTTGCATGCATGAGGGACTTGGACCTTAAAACACACTGCAATTATTGTTTCTGAGTTGTATATTAAAACTAAATTTTCAAGCCTATTGGAAGCTGGTTGGGTCTTTTGGTGGTGTTTTTTTCAAGAGAGAAGGAGTGCAATCTAGTGCATTAGTAAAATTCATGTGAATGATGACCCCAGAATACTCAAGAGGGTCCAAAGCTTTTTATGGTGTACAAGTCAGATCTTTAAAACTATAAAACCAAACTTTCTTTTTTTTCATCCTCTCTACAGACAGCCAAGAGAAAACACAGGATCAATATGTGGAGAACTCTCATCTCACCTCAGTTCCTCACTGGGTCAATAATAATTCCTTAAGTAAGTATTTTAAGAAGTTTGTCTTTTGACATCTCTGAGGCTTATTCTAAGCGTGTCACACGTCCAATTTAAAAAAAAAAATAAAAGCAGCAGAATAGTTACTGTGCTTGAGGAGAACACTTGACTTAATTGCTCCAGCCTTCTTTCCTCATGTTGCTTAATTGTCATCTAACTCATATTGGAAATCTTTTGAAGAGCAAAGGCTTTGAGAAAATCAAATTTCCTCTTGGTATGCCAAAGCCTACATCTGTGGAGCAGAATGGCCACTTCCACCTCTAGCAAACCAAGTCAAAAACTAGCATGGCTGGGGAGCAGCGGGAGTTATGTTTAGACCTTTTTGAAGACTGCGGAAGCATAACAGAGGTTTTGAAAGTGTATGGAACGCAGTGCTAGCTCCCTTGGATTGTTTGGTTGGTGTTGTATATCATTGTACCACAGTCAATCTCCAGCTCAACCTTATTACACCACTTAATGATGAGGGCCTTACTCAAAACCACTTAAGCTTCTTCAGCTTTTTCTGTAGCCCTGTAGTTTCCTTGAAGAACAACAATAGACATATTTGTGGTCAGCCAGTTACAGAGGGAGATTTACAGCATCTCATTTAGAGCTCATTAGATGGGGATCTTCTCATCGACTTCAGTAGCCTTTCCAGTAGGTCTGTAGCATCTATCGCTCTTTCTTAGTCAGGTTTTCATGGGAAAATTACTTCTTCATGCACAACTGTAGTGAGGTGCTAGATGTGTATTAGTCTAAGGCACTGCAGAAAAAAGTCTAATTTGTCCTTTTATTTCTTCCTTCAGCTGTTAATGTAGATCAGAACTCCTATGGTATGCAAATGCCTGGATACCCTAAAACCCTCAGCTATCCCAAACCCAATCTCCTGACTGATGTCTGTCAGACTTCCACAGGACCAAATCTCCTCAATCCAGAACAAGACTTTTCATTGTTCCCTAAAACCCAAGCAGATGCTGTTGGTGTGAACTACTGTGCAGTAAATCAAGATTTCCCAAGAAGCAATCTGAACTTGCTGATAGATAATTCTGGTGAGTCATTATCTGCATGCTAGCCATGGGTTCAAGGCCATATTTTGTATATTTTTTCCTCCTTTCTGTAATTTATGTATACAAGCTAGATTAAGGGGGAGGAAAAAAATCAACCACCAACCAACACTTTTTTCTTTTATTTTTTTGTTCTATAAAGGTAAGCTTAGAGAGCACGAATCTAGTGACAGTGGTGCAGAAAGTTACGAAAGCTCAGATTCTATGCTACAGTCCTGGAACAGCCAGTCGTCACTAGTGGATTTACAGCGTGTGCCATCCTATGAGAGTTTTGAAGATGACTGTAGCCAGTCCTTGTGTCTGAGCAAACCTACAATGTCTTTCAAAGACTATATTCAAGAACGAAGTGATCCTGTAGAGCAAGGGAAACCAGTTATACCAGCAGCAATTCTAGCTGGCTTTACTGGTAAGTAGTGAAGCAAAACGGTCACTCCTCTTCTTGTGTAACATCAATATTCTCTATAAATGTATACTACGGTGATAAAGTTGTGTAGTTGTAAAGTATGCCTTAGAACTTAGTCATAGACCACTACTCATTAAGAGTTTCAACTTTAAATGTTACTAAAGAAAGCCTCATAGGACTATCCATTCGAAGGAAGAACAGGCAGGTACATCAGAACAGGTAAAAATCAAATGCGCTTTTCGAAAAATAGGGAAATTTGGACAAAATCTTCCACACTTGTGAGTTTCCACAGGCATAGGCTTGCCTGTTAAGACTTTCCTGCTGAAATTGGTTTTTCTCCTAGAACATTTGCTAAGCCAGGGCCTGCAGGACAGGTTCAAGAGTTTGAAGTGCAGCTGACGAGAGGTGGGGGTGAGGGGTAAGGGATACATATGAAAGGGAAAGACATAGCTTGTGTCAAATCCTGAGTTTCCATGAGAAAGCTGACTTGTTTTAATTTTAACATGTTTATGAGCAGATTTGTGTTATAGAGAAAAACCCTAGGTTTCTGATATTAAAAAAAAAAAGTAAATCAGAGTAATGGGAAGATCTGTCCTGTGATATGAGTGTGATCGCATGCATTGCTTGTGGTAAGAGCTTGCAGAAGTATTAATTGTGGTTTCTCCCTGCCCCCTCTCTCTCAACAGGCAGTGGGCCTATACAGCTATGGCAATTCCTTTTGGAGTTACTGACTGACAAGTCCTGTCAGTCGTTCATTAGTTGGACTGGAGATGGATGGGAGTTTAAACTTGCTGACCCAGATGAGGTATGTGGCTAATTGCGATGAACAAAAAGATTTAGGGTCTGGTCTGCCATCTGTGGGCCTGGTCTTGAATATAAAGCGCTTACAGGATCAGACGCTTAATGAAATATCTTCATCTGCAAATGCTTTATTGTACAGTCAGGATTGCTGTGGATGTTCCCCCCTCTCCTCCAACGCAGGGATATCACCATTTGCTTGTAGTTAGGGGAACACATTGTACAGCTTGAAACTTAAAGGTGTCGTGTACAAAGTTAGTTCTCTTGATGGTGTAATAATGTAGATTAGCTTACTGAAGGTAGTTGAATCAGTGATGCCTGGGATTGCACGAAGGCATGGAGGAAAATGCAGTGCATGTATTGCCATTCTTTTAAATATGCAGTAAATATGGTAGTGACTTTTATCAGTAGGAAAGTTATTGTATTAAGAGACATGAAGTCCACTGAAGCCTTTATTTAAAAAAAAAAAACCCAAAAAACAAAAAACCCCACGACTGTCCCATGCTGCTCAATAGCAAATTAATGCTTAAGTGGTGTCGTCTTGAGAGAGGAGACTATATCATCCATAAATTTTATCTCCTTAAACATGTTTTCGCCCACACACTACAAATAGCAAATATCAGCAAAAAGGATATCTATCAGCCAGTTTCTCCTGCTGCCAGTAATTGTTCCAGAGCATGTTCAGCTGAGGGGTCAGGCACCAATTCTACTCTTACCTGAATTTGAGACATCTAAAGCAAATAAAATGCTCTAAGACAGAATTTAATAACTGTGTCTATCAGCCACCAACTAGAAGAATGTGATGAATAAACCCTTTGCGTTTTGCTTTTTGTGCTGGCAGGTGGCACGGAGGTGGGGAAGGAGGAAAAACAAGCCCAAAATGAACTATGAGAAGCTCAGCCGAGGCCTGCGCTACTACTACGACAAGAACATCATCCACAAGACTTCAGGGAAACGCTACGTGTATCGCTTCGTCTGCGACCTGCAGAACCTGCTGGGGTACACGGCGGAGGAGCTGCACGCCATGCTGGGGGTGCAGCCCGACACGGAGGACTGAGCCTGGCAACGTGGTGCTGCAGGGGCCGAGCTCACGCGGTTGGGACTGTGCCCGGGAACCGTCTGCTGTCGGTTCTCCTGGTTCTTCAGACGGTGTTGGGAAATAAGGACCTTAACCGATACTTTTTTATTTTTTTGGTAACTGGGGAGAGCTGGAAGGAAGTGGCCTTATTTCATCAGTGGCGTCGGGTGTTGCCGTGTTAGGCACTTGAGCGGCATGGAAGTCGGCACAGACCTTAGCTCCGTCATGGAGGCATGGAAGTGCTCTTGGGTTAAGCATTTCTACTACCTGTACTGCCGTATAAAGCGTTCTGGCTACTTACACTGCCATGTAATAAAGGGTTGGCTTTAAAACCAAAGGTTGGATGAGAAACCAGTGATGCAGCAAAAGTATTGCTCAGACATTTTAAAGCACCATCGTCCTTGCTTACATCTTGTATCATGCAATTTATTTAAAAAAAAAAAAAAATCTAATTTATTTTAAATGAGCAGTAAGGAGAATTGATATTAGTCTTGTTCAAAAGCAAGTTTTATTATTGTTACTACTATGCCAGAAATGTGCTGCATAGGTACATAAACACTCTGTGTCCAAAACCAGATGTAGCAACTGTTAACAAAAAAAATACAAAGGACCCTTTAAAGAAGGGAAGGAAAATCATACCATTTCAATATTCAGTTTGTATATATTCTGTGATTCTTTTTGAAACTTTGTAATGTTCCTATTTAACAGATGCTGTATAGTGTAAATTAAACTAATTGTATGTGTGTTCTGAAATAGGACGAATGTAAACTTATCAAATGGGGTTTTTTATGTTTGTCTAGGATATACAACCTTCTGCAAATATTTAATTGGCCTGAGAGACAACATAAGTGCTCAGTATGCATGCATATGGTATGCCTGTGATATGAAGGGGGGTGGGGAGGGATGGCTGGCTCAGTATTTTGCCAAGATTGAAGCTGGCAATTCTTTGTGCATTTTGGCATTTTTACAAGAAACTAATGCTATATTCTGGGACATAAAGGGCCTGTTTGTGGTTTCTTCTGTAACTGAAAATGAAAATATTAATATGGATAAAATTACCTTTTTTTTTCCTTTATAAATGGCATATGTTTTTCAACCTCTATGCATGTCCTTTAAAAAACAATTTATATACAAGCCTTATTTTTTCAGTTGACTTGTCTCTTCTTCCTCCAGTTTATCCTGTATGATTAAAATATGAATTCTATTTTTGGAAATAACTGTGACTCCTTTTCAGAGATCAGGAGGGATTTACGTAGCAGCTATTTTTACTGCAAAAAAAAAAAAAAGGAAAAAAATTCACTGGAAAAAATGTACTTTGTAAGAAAGCTTTATTTTTTATCTGAGCTTGATGTACATTTAAATGTGCTGTACAGTGTGAGAGGTTTAAAAATGAGTCTTTATTAAAACCTCTTGAACAAGAAAATAATGCGTGTGCTTTTTAATCTGAAAAGTTTCAGAGGAGTTCCTTCCTTGTTTGCTTGTTGATTCAACTGTTGTCTCTCAACACTCAGCAGGATTACAAAAAAAAACCAAAACCAAACAAAACAAAAACCACCAAACCAAAACCCCAGTCCAGGCAGACTTACAGGGGGTAAGGAGCTCATTGGGGAAAATCCTGCATAGGTTGGTAGTCTACCAGCCGACATGTATGTAACCACCCTATGTTTAGATATAAATTCAATTTAATGCCCTTGTGCTCTGTCTCTGAGTGAAAACTGCTGGTTCTGCACTATGCTGTGAACTGGTGTGTAAACTGGTGGGTAAATATATGGAAGAAGCAGAGGCATGTTAAGACTGTTTATGCTTAAACTGTCCCTGGTCCAATCCTGTACAAAGGAAGCCTGCTATCCTAGCTATCTTTAGCTTGTAGTTATCTCTGTGCCTCCACCCATCAGAAAAGCAGGAAATAACGGAAACATTTGCTCTTAAGCACGTATCTTAAAAGTAGAAAATGTAGTTCTTAGTAAAGAAAAACGGTGTCTTCTAGGGTTTTTGTCCAGAAGACTATGTCTTGGTGTTGCTTTCATTGTTACTTTCATTCACCCTGGTTTGGCAGCATGGTAAAAAATTGGAGAAAAAGGATGGGTTTTCTTTGGGAATGTGCCTTTCTAAATGGATGGAGCTGAAAGGGTAGGCGTGTGTCTTGCAGCATGGCCCTGGTCTTCTCTGAAGGTTTGCAGACATGCTCCTTCCACCTTACTTTTCACAGAATCGCAGAATTGTAGGGGTTGGAAGTGACCTCTAGAGATCATCTAGTCCATCAAGCAGGTACACCTAGAGCAGGTTGTACAGGAATGCATTCAGGTGGGTCTTGAGTATCTCCAGAGACGGAGACTCCACAACCCCTCTGGGCAGCCTGTTCCAGTGCTCTCCCACCCTCAAGGTAAAGAAGTTCCTCCTCACGTTGAGATGGAACTTCCTGTGTTCCAGCTTG
>VXBO01000377.1:7313-25984 GCA_013400135.1 Rhinoptilus africanus
GTCAAGACTACACTAGACTGATACTGGTTGCAAAAGTAAGAATTCTGTATTTTTTCAAAACTAGCAGTAATGCCACCTGGCAGCAAGAAACTGGAATTCAGACCTGAAAAAGCATAACTTAAATGGATTTCCAACTAATACGCAGCCTTCTTTCACTCTGAAAGCAAGACACCAAAGGATGTGTCTCAACTGCAGTACTGGAAATGTAAACAAACACTATGAAAAGCTCCCATCATGAATGTTACATACTTTTAAGTACAATTTTATGTCATAATTCTCTAAGGAATCTTTTAAGGAAACCAAAGATGCCAAAACTGTTTCTTCCACGCACAGCTTTTCCAAGGTTAAGGTTAACAGGTAGCCTTAATCAAATTTATTGAGAAATTTAAAGATAGCAAGTGTTAGATCTATGAAATGATCCATGGTGCTTAAAGGCAGTGAAATGTCTGTTATGCTTGTTTAAATAGTTTGATTTGCGCAAGAGAATGAAATAAATCAGGCACCAATGCACATGGATGATTACTTTTTCATACAACTTAGTCAAAGTCACAAACAAACGGTCCAAAGTGGACAAATAAATATATCCTAAAACACAGACTGTAACTACTTAATGAGATTAATATGAATTTCAGTTGTATTAGCCACTAAAAATCAGTGTTTCTAACTATATTTCATAAATCCTTTTTCCAAATGTCTTAGCCCAGGTTTGCTGGAAGAGTTTGGTTGAATCCACAAGCACACTAATGCAATCCAAACAGAAAACCTGACCACGGCACATACTCAACTATGCGACTAACCAAGCTAGCATCGTTGAGATAAGCTACCAATGGTTAGATCCACAACATCAGGATACACTGATGAGCTTACTTTCAAAACAGTGAGCAACACAAAATCTACAGGGATACATGTGATGGAGGGGACCAAAAAAATAAATTCAGCAGAGAGGTGTATTATTTTTTAATTGTGCAAGTTACAGGATGTAGTTTGAAGAATACTGCTACTGAGAAGGACAATAACAACAACAGACAAAGGAATTCTGAGTGCGAAAAAATGAATTTGTGAAAGTGAACAGGAAGAAGCTGGAGAAGTGTTAAAATATAAACATGATTTCAGTATGTGAATGTTAATCAATCAATGGAAGTTTATTTAAAATAATACTCAATAAAAACTCAAGCTCAAAACAGTAACTAGTCACGAAATATGCAAAGACCAGAAATTCTGGAGGCTGACACAACAGTGCCTTTATGCACCATATTTAGAGAAGGTAAAGCAAGAAGAAAACGCTATTGCATTATGAGGCAGAGAGAAAAAAGGTATAAGCAATAGCAGGACAAGCACAAGAGAAGCAATCATAACATCAGTCACCTAAGGTCAATAAAAAGTGCAGAAAGGACGACATGAAAACTCATAGCCTGCAGCTAATCCAATGGTAACATGAGTCAAAGTCATAGGTTTGGGAAGGTACAGGCACCACACAATTTCCCATGTGAGTACAAAACCATTTTGTTCAGCTACACTATATACTGACATAGAAATATTTCTATCTCTTGTTTTCAAAGAAACTGTGAATATGAACATGCACCTTGGGGCGTAAATTTTTTATTTTTGGTGGTGGTGGTTGTAGATGCACATAGAAAGAAATTACTCAGGGCAATTATTACACACAAATGGTGAAGCATACAATAGCTCTATGAACCACTTAGAATTGTGGTTAAGCCATTTATAAGCTGCACTAATAGGTCTGATTTTGACCTCTACCAGTCTTGATCTCTACTGTGGAAGCAGTATGTGACCAGTAGAGGAAAAAGAATTCATCAAGACAGGTGAAATCTAGGTATAAAACATGCAAAGAGAAGGCTAAAAAACTACATACTCTACTTACTCTAGAATAAGTGGCTTGTTCCTTGGCAGAGCAGTTATCAGTTATCAGTAGCAGTTAGTGTGAGCCAAAAAAGTCAGTAATCCAGCACTGTCAGCACAGATTAAATTCTAGAATGCGTCTAGACAGACCTTCCTCCTTCTGTACCTCCCCTTCCCTATCTGAATATAAAATAAGATGTTACTTTAACTAAGACTTTCTTGGAAAGGTAAAGGGGTAAAATAACTCTCCATAAGAAGCAATGTGCTCCAAATCCTTCAAATATCTAAACCTATGAAAAGTTCCAGAAGGCTTTGGAAACCTCCTTCTAATCCCTAAATTTTCCATTGGCAAACCCTTTTCCAAGTATGTGCCAGCTTGTACTCCAAAAACAGTCTTAGCAAAATTCTATTTAGTCATACTTAGCAAAGTTGTTATTTCATTTTTATGTCATTAGGTGCCTTGTCAGGAAGATTTTTATTTAAGAAACATTGATCTAGCTTAAAATCAAAATGCACTGTGGCTGTATGATCCTTATAAAAGTGATTTAACACAATCATCACAAGGTAAGATAATAGAAGGAATATTCAGAATTTTAATCATCACAAATATTTCTGTTTATTTATTTGTGTACTTCTTCAGAATTGCATCTTTCTTGCAGGCTGTATCACAACTTCATGGGAAAAGTTAGAGGCTATACTGTAAGTCTTTTGCAGTCAATGTTTTCCCTCTGTCCCTTTTTTGAGATTTTTTTCTCTCAGTTTATTCCAGCAGCAGGTGAGTCTTAAAAGCTGTTTAGTGAGCTAAATCTGTATTAATTTTCAGAATTATAAGCAATTTGTGTTTTAAACTTCCAAATGCTCTGTATCTTTTTTGCAAGCCTACTCAAAGCAACTCAACAGACAACCTCGGTCCACAAAATACTAGGCAATTATTTTTACAAATGTCAGTTTGTTACAATATGTTGACTTATTTTGCCTCTACATTTTACATGTAATTGCATTTTAATTGCAATTATGGCTTTTTTGAAAAACACTCTAAGTTTGAAATTTGAAAAAAGAGCGAAGAAAAACTTTACATCAGTAGTTTCTTGTTTGTTGTGGTTTTAAGAATTAAAAATAGAACAGTATGATGGCTAAATGAAAGGTATGTAGATAGACTACATTAGTGCACACTATTTTGTAGAGAAAATGTAATGTGAAACAAAAAAAAATGATACTTTTTGATGAATGAAACAGGAATATTACAATCAAGGCAGAATATATTTTTCTTCTCTTTTGGAGGGCTCTCTGAAATCACTTTGCGCCACTTATTTCTGGGCCAATTTGTTTTCACCCAGCAGCTTAGATAACCTTTGGGGAACGCTTTATTGAGAAGTCGCAGTCAAATTGTATTTCCACCCAACACGTGTTTCCAAGCAAGTTGTTAAATGTCATTATTTCATTAAAGCTCGCTGCTTACATTAGGAGACATGCTTAGTCAGATATCCATACTCCATTATTGGGAAGCCCGGAGGCTACCGGGGCTGCTGCTTGCCAAAGCCCGAGCCTGCGGCTGCCCCAGCTGCTCTCCAAGGACCTGCGACACCCTACAGCCCGGGTGGATCACAGCTCAGAGAAGCAGCTGGTGAAGACAAGAATTAAAGCAAAGATACCGACAAACACTAGCATGGTTTAACGGCATCCATAAAAGTTAAGGGTCTGTATTCCTCTGAGCTATGATTTTATCATGAATACACACACTTTAAGACGACAACTGGCCTACTGCAGTAGCTTCACCCATTTTTCAACCAGTATTATGAAGAAAAAAGCCCTACTATTTGTCCTCTAGGTATCTGGTATCCGTATAATTAAAATATAACTCTAAGACAAGATTTTCAGGTTTAGGCTAAACCAAAATTCATAAATCTTGTATTGCCATTTCTTCTTAAAAAAAGCTTTTGGGAAATAATATCAAGAAAGCTACTGCTGAAGAAAATATTTCTCCTTTTCCACTGTCATTTGGCACAGATTTACAGAGAGGGAACCTAGTACAGGTCCACTGCAGACAAATCAGAATTTGTGAGTTTTTATAGGGTAGATAAAGTAAGAGATGAGTGAACTGGGCCAACAGAACTAATATAACGCAGATCCCTGAGAACTACGAAAAATTGTGGTCACAAGACTTAGGCCCTGAAGAAACACATGTCTGGATCTTGTAGAACCAACAAACATATGGCTTCCTTTGTCTCCACAGATAAAAATTCAATATGCTTAAGTGGGTTTTAATGGTCTTATAAGCAATGTAAATTTAACTACCATAAATAAGTGCTAGTGCAGGCATTTCACAACCATTTGCTTGTTGTCATTGTCAAGTACTTCTATCCTGGAATAAAGCTTTGTGAACTAACATTTGCAATTCTCTTAATTAAATCAGTCCACCGATGAAATAAAAGTTTATTTTTACATATTCCTCAGAATAGCAATTTCATTCAAATCCAGTTTTTGAAAGATAAAGTATTGCGAACACGGAGATTATAACTCCTTCTTCCACTCTCCCAGTGTAAGAGTCGATTCAACAACGTATTTCAACATATGCTCAAGTTAATCACTTGAAAATATCCAAATGAGATTAGCAAGATTTTAGCAATTAAAAGAAGTACAGGATTATTCATGTACTTCTTTTTAAGTAACTTTGTTTGAGGCATATACAAACAATCTGAAAAAACAGTAGATTATTAGTTACTTCAGATGAGGGAGCTCTAACTTCTATCAGGTATAGCAGAATCATTTTGTTAGAATCTCTTAGTAGAACATACATCCCTGTCGTGATAGTCTTCCAGCACCCATAAAACTCTTGGCTCATCACCTTGTCATGAGTGACCGCCACTGGTCTCTCTTACCTTCACACACTCCATATAACGATTATCCATGGTGCTATCTAATGAGAATATAAAAGTTTCATATGCAGAGTCTTCAGACAGTAACAGTAACCAGCTACACAGGAGTATTTTGCTCATGCTAGTTTGGAAAGCGAATTTATAGTAACAGCGATGAATTTATTCCTGGCATTGTGGAAGAGCCCCAGACACAATATAACTTTGGTATTCTTTTTTTTCCTTTGGTAGACCAAACAATGCTCTTATGAACATGTGGCAGCCCCACAGCAGGAGGCAGCTTTGCTGCCTTGCTTTCCAAAGGGCTACCAGGTGACTATCCTCTTTCTGCTCAGTCTTGGTCAACCACCTTCATTTTCAGGGCTCAGGATGAATGTCTCTCTGCAGCTTTTGAGTTCAAACTCAGGCAACTGTAGCCATAAATAATTTCTACGTATATTAGTTTCAAAAAACCAAGGGGACAGAAATTAAATACAATAAAAAGGTGGAGGAAAAAGAAGACATCTCATTTGTAATATCAATACCAAATGCTATTTTAAAGTTCCAAGGACAGTATTAGTTATTTTTAAGATGGGTGAAGCATACATAAATGATCCTGCCAGCTTTTTCCAGGAAATGTTTTTATCACCTAAGTGGCAGTAAGAAGTAGAATTGCAAAAGTATTTCTTTGTCTGTATTAATCACATTAATCTCCACTAAAAGAGAGAATAAAGAACATTAAAAGTTTTAATAAAATCTGTGGAAATTACATCTGTGAGCATAATTTCATCAATATTCTTCATAACACTTCATTTTTTTTAAAGTGAGTTCTACTAAAGCTGAGTGGTAAATTCCAGATTTTCATGAAAAAATAAAGTTTACTCATCTATTATTATCGGCCTCTTACTTTAAAAATAAAAAATTACTGGTACTAAGCCCATCTTATCTCAATAACCACACCAAAGACCTTGAGTTGCAAACTGAAAATAAATGTTCCTCAGTGTTTCTTCAATAAATGCTTAATTCCATTTAGTTCCTCATCAGCCCTAGCATTTTGCCAATGCTTTCCAAGTGTTCCAATAAGCAGAATGTACCTCTTTGTCATTTTGGAAAAGATACATAACCATAATCCCTACTATAAGCACTTACACCTTGTCAGCATTATGCTGAGTATCTCGTCTTCAAATATGCTCTCACAAATTCTTCAAGTTACTTGACTTCTTTCCTGAATTTCTTTCTTTTCCCATAAGAAAAAATGAAATCTGAGTAAGTTAAACACAAAGCTCAAATGGAAAAGATTACATAAAACATGGCTTGCATAAAACATGAAACAGAATCATGATTATACCCAGTAAAAAAGAAGAATCTCACATTTAAATTGTTGCAGCCATGGGACAGTACAAACCGTTCAAGAAGGCTCTTTAATAAAACATGAAAGGCTTATGCCATTTTGCCTTGCTCAACTTGTAATCTCTTAAAAGCTCTTTAGGTTAATTATATCTAAATACCAATTTTTTTTCTGAGATATTACAGAAGCATTACACAATATGTAAAGAAAAAAACACGGCCTGTTTAATGTCTTGCTAATATCCTAAGGCTTTAACAATAATTACACAGATGCATTGTGAACCAGAATTTATGAGGCTAATCACTGCCTAAAGCATACATTATATGAGACTTTCTTTAGAGGGTACTGTAGGTTATGTAATACCCACTAGAACCATGCTTTCAGTTACATGAAAAAATTATATATATAAAAAGATAGTGTATGAAGAGAAATAAAAACAATTTACATGTATTCTTCCCCAATTTTGTCAGGCATATGAGAGTCCTAGGGAAGTTGTAGGGATCTATTCTAGAGCACCATGCTACACTTAAAAAACAGTCAGAAAATGGGTAGAAACTATTCAGGACTTACCAATAAAAAACAGGCAAGAGTTTGGTACGATGTTTTTATTTATAAAATACGTCTACAAATCCTAAGAATGTGCATGCAGTAGCCATGGAAAAACTGTGAATATTTTTCAGGAATAGTAGTAAAATGAAATTTGACATTCTATACATCTAAACCATGCTGCATTCACCCACTCCTTGAGCTCCGTGGCACAGTACCAATAGCTGCCATTCTCTTCCTCCCAAAAGACACTTTACAGCTTTCTGAACTAGCTGCTACTATTTGGACCAACATTCAACAAGCTCATCTTACAATAGAGAGGTGAGCCATGATAAATCTGTGCATCCACCAAACTCCTGATATAAATGGCAAGCAATCCTAAGCCATTTAAGTCACACAAAGATCCTACACAACAATTCTTGTTTCTCAGTATTTTCAAACATCAGCAGAGTTTATAACAATGAAATAATTGCAGTAAATCAATTTGAAATTTATTAACTATCTTCATCTGCACTTGTCTGCAAAGGCAAGACCTTGCAATGGCACAGACCATGTACTGACTGGATGGGAAGTAGTTTTGCAGAAAAGGGAATGGAGTCTTGGAAGACAGCAAAATGACCATGAGCCAGCAGTGCACCCTGGCAGCAAAGAAGGCCCACGATGGTTTGGGGTTGGAACACAGGCCCTGTGAGGAGAGGTGGAGGGAGAGGGGCATTTTCAGCCTGGAGGAGAGATGGTTTGAGTGACATAAAGCAGCTTTCCTGTACCTACAAGGTCAACAACAGGAGAGATAGAGGCTCTTAACAGGAATGCACACAGGCAGACTGAGAAAATGTGTAAGTTGAAAGAAGAGCTTCAAACTGGGCATCAACTTCAGACTTCTTCCCCATGAGGAGAATCAAGCAGTACAAATTGCCCAGAGAGGTCGTGCAGACCCTAACCTTGAAGACTTTAACACTCAACTCAGCTGTCCTGGTCTGGTCTTACAGCTGATCCTGCTGTGAGCAGGGTGTTGAACTACAGACCTCCTGAGGTCCAGGCAAATGATCCTGTCCTGATTATATTGTACACTTGTAAGCTAGTGGTTTATGGAATATTTAAGACATAACAGTTACAATCTGAAAATCAAAATAAAAATAATCCAGAACTCACTTTTCTTTTTAATTAATTCTAAGATATATTTATTATTTGAAATTTAGTTCATTTCAGATTTAAATGTCTATTTCCAAATACAAGTTCTTTCATTTCTATTTACAGATTTAAAAATTTCATCATTACCTGAAAGTTCTTCTACACCTGTTTTGCAAGTCAATTGTCTTTGAATCTTTCTGAAGTGTTAGAAGACGATATTCCTTCATTTAAAAAAAAAAATTAATATGGAAATTGTTTGTCTCGTTGTAATATTATCCCTTTTAAGGGTTTAAGCAAAGATGAATTAAGTTCCTTCCCACTAGTCCCTTTCAACAAAGGCTGTTTTGTCACATTTAGATAGTGGCTTGAGTTCTCTTTACTCTTTATGATCCCTAAGTCTGTTTCACAATCACTGCTCTCAGAGGCATAACTCCTTCCCTATTGTATAGGTATATTCTGCATTCTTCATTACTAAATACACAGTTCTGTCTCCGGCTATACCGAAATGCGTTTTTCTCAGCATGGGCTTAGTTCACTAAAATTATCAAGATGGCTTGGCTTCAACAGTCTATCGTCACTGTTATCTACTACTTCCCTCCTTCTTGCATCATCCACAGCTTTTACCAGCTGTAATTTTATATACATCTAGAAGATATACATACAAATAATGAATGACTCATGATTGATCTCTTACCCATCCCTTTCAATGTATGACATCAACCTAGGTTCAAAGTAAGAAAGTAAAATGCATGGGAAAAATAAGAGTAAGATTCTAAAGTACAAGAAAGATGATATTAACTTCATTCTGAAGGATATAAAAATTGAATTTATAAATATGAGCTAGGCTAGTTTTCAAATTTATGAATAAATAAATATTTCATAGTCTCTATTCTGTTCCATGAGAAAGAAACAAACGTGACAAGACTACCCAGGAAGAAGAAAGAAACCTCCCAAGTAATCAAGTGTTATGTCCCTTGCAAGGGAATACTGCAACTACAGATCTCAACTTCTGTTAAATATTAGAGAATTCCCAGTACTACAGCAGCAAGTGACACATTCTGAGTCTTTCTGCAAGTATTTAATAGATTCATACTCCTTTTTTTTGGGAAGCACAGCACAAATGAAAAATGAATACAGTAAATCTCTAATCCATAAAATGCTGTCTTTATAAATAAATGATACTATACTCTACTTCATTTAGTCTTTTTTCAATATATGAAAAGAATCCTGCAGAGCTACAAATACTACAAATCTAATGTATGGTATCAGACTCTTAAATCTTAAGACAGATACTCAAATTATTAGATATTGAAATATAGCCATTTCTGCTTTTCTTAAATTCAATTCCAAATTTATACAATGAACGATCTGTCTCCATTTTAGCTGTGCTGTGTAGATAAAACAATAAATATTTGTGATCTTTTAATTAGTAAACCTTAAATAGATAATTTCCTCTTCTCGTTTTATAGAAGAAACAGTCATTGACAGTTTAAATGAGTCAAGCTTAAAAAGACTGTAACAGTAAAACCTGTAATAGCACTCAACTCTGATACCATATTCACAGGACCATACAGTTTTCCAGAATGTCTCAGCATTTCTTAATTTTCTTTTTTAACCAAACTGTTATGCAAATAAATACTCGGGTACTTGCTATTTAGCAAGAAACTAATTTAAAACTTTAAGATTCAATGACTCTCTCATAACTTTTGAGCAGACATTAATGAATAACTTTTAGCAAGAAGTGTGGGTCAAACGTGAACACTGAATATCACACACAACACTGTTTCAGCTTGTTAGTTTCAGTATCTCAATCCATCAGTCCTTCCCAAAAGTCCAGTATCCTGCCCTGTGTACCAAGAGCTCAAAACAAGCAATGCAGATGTCCGGGGTCTACTTCTTTGTTGATGCTCAGAAACACATTTACAAGTAATGGAAAGTTATTTTACAAGGTCTATCAAAGCCCCCAGACAACAAAAATCCTAAAACTCTGACCTTTCAAAGGTTATGAAATAATAATAAATGTAACAGCTTCCACCTCTTCTCTTGTTTTCCATACAACAGAGAAGTGCCAAGGTCATAGTGCCTCCAAACCCTGGCATAATTCTTCTCCCCTGCAACCTGTTGTTTTATAGCTTCCTGCTGAAAGTACTGAAGAGTTTTCTGCCAGAATGTTTGACTCTGCAAGCAGATGATAACACAGACATAGGATGAATGGAATAAACAACAGCTACAACTTCACTTAAAACATAAATTACTACAAATATAAATAACTAGACATAGTATCTAGACCCACATACTATCAGTTTACTCTTGCTTTTGAAAAAATAAGCGGGAGACTGCAGTCTGGTGAGACCTTCACTCCACTCCCACTTCATATCCGCAATACCTGCAATCCTGAGGCACAGCTCCTAGTAATACCAGCTCTATTAGATCTCACCATTTCATCAATTTATTTTAGAAAAAGTCAAAACAAAGCCATGAAAACAACCAAAAATATGCTATACAGAGGTACATAGAGTACGGAAGGAGAGATGACCATGGTCCATCTAATGTTGATTTGGTCTTTCAAGAGGATTTCCCCATGCCCCCTGAAAAGGAAGTGATCAAAAATACACCCTATGGCAAAGATGTTGGTTCAAAACACGACAAATGGTAGGATGTTGAAATAACTCCAAAGCCTGCTCTAACCAAACATATCAAGGTAAGGTTGTCCAGGAACCTATGGAGAGCCTGGTAGAACTCGCAGTCAGACAGGGGACATATGGAAAAAGGCTTCATAAGAAATAGCAGCTGCATGGACATTCTGCCAGGTGTCTTCTTTTTAACGATGCCAATCTACGCACTTGGATTGGAAAAAAAAAAAAAAAAGCAGCCGACTCACAGCTCCTGTTCTTCAGGGCCCAGCTGTAAGCAGCTGTCTATGCCTCTGCATTTTGTTACTGTTTTATGTGCTCTTTCTAAATATAGTGCCTTCGTATTTGGCTCTTTTGCCTTCTGGGTATTTTGGATACCTCCACTGCTATGAATACCTCTGTGAATATCTCTACCACATTGCTAGAAGATGCACCCCAAAAGCAACTCATCCCTCAACAGTATATTACCAATGCTCATATTTCCTGTGCTCCTATCACAGGTTAACAAAATAACTCTTTACATTAAAGGCGTAATTGAGAAGTTAAGTCAATTTCTAGATTGCTTTTAAAATTAATTTTGATTCAGTGTTCCAATTTGACATATACAGCTCTATTAGGTGTTGGCAACATAAGAAAACAACCTGTGGTCTGACACTGTGGGAATCTTTCTTTTTGAGGTATGATGAAAGGCTCAGCTTTTCTCTTAGGGTATTTCCAGGCTTGTGGATTAATAATTGGCTTATTTGGAGAAAACCTCTACTTTTTCTCCATGTTCCAGCAGTGTAGAGAACAGGTTTTCACATTTTTATATCTTGAGTGATTTCCATTGAAGAAAAGAAATGAGGACTTCAAATGTACAAATATTTAATCATAGATTGCTATATCATTTTATGTTGCTCCACTGATCTCTTCACAAAGAAAAACGATACCAACTTCATTATACCAACTTTAACCTAGATTATAACTTTCAGTCTTTAAAAGACATATTTTCTGTTTTCATTGAATTGGTTCTCATTTCTGTCAGCTTACACCTCAACAAGCTATCCATTTTGGTGCAACTCCTTTGAAATTATTACCAATTTTATGACACTTTTAGTCGTCTTAAATTTCTGAACATTTTCCTTAAAATTAATTTATTCCTTGCTGATTACTTGAATAAGAACAGAATTTGCAGGTAAGGTGTTACCATAAACTGACAGTCCTTGAAACTTTTTTTGGATATAAAAAAGGTGTCAACAATCGGTTAGCTCAAAACACATTTTCAGGACAACCTACAGAAACATAACCACACTTATAATGGCTGTTAGGAGAGTACTTGAATTTTGCTGATAACTGACCTCTGTTTTGTGTATGTATCCTGGAGAGAATCAAGAGTGAAAGAAAGAGTATGGAGAGGAAAGAAAAACAAGTAGAAAAAACGGTGTAATAGTTAAGATACTGCTGTCTTTTTTGATATGTACTATATCAAAATTAGCTTAAGTATTTTAATATTTAACATTACTGTGCATTATACTCTTTGTCTAGCCTTATTACCAGTTTGGGTTTTTGAATGGATAACAATCTAGATATTTGCTCTAACTCTGTAACCATTTCAGACTTTGCAAGTTCAATATAAAGGTTAAGTTTCAAAAGTCTTCATAAGCAGGAAAAAAACAGCCCTTCTTAACTATGCAATATAAGCTTATACTTGTATCACATGAGTTTCCGTATCACTGTCACCTTGTTAAATGAAGTAGGAATCTGAAACAGAATTCACTCTGCATTACTGAGTGCTGTTGTCTCACTCAGATGGATTTGATGAAACGGTCAATAACTTTTACTGTTTAATTTTGAATTAAATTTACTACTTAGATCTTTAGTATTTCATTCTCAATCAAGAGTTAGTTTGTTGTTTTTCTTTCATATGCTCTCATTTAAAGAGTACAGCATTGCTGAATGTCCGTGTTCCTAGAGTAACCTGCAAATTATTGCCTTAGTGGTATGTAAAAGATTTTGTTTACACAGAAACAAACAGGCCAAAAAAAAAATCCACCACAGAGGGCAGAAAGAAATAGACTGGTTAATTTATTATATATTCCTTTAAATTTCAAAATACTGCATACGTCTATTATCCTCATGTAATAACATAGTCAGTCTTTGTAAGGTTTACTATTTAATAATTTATAAATCTGACAGCAGGAGAGGAAGACAGCATCTTCAGCTATAAGAAGTCAAAATAATGACTTAAAGACAGTGAGAGTGGCTCTATTAAACTGTTCATTCCCTTTTACAAAGAAAAAACAAGTTTATGGAATTATTTTAGTATGTAGGTAAGAAATAGTTTCATGGTGTTCACTGTTCCTATTCTCTACTATATCATCAATGCAATTGTGGAATAGACTCACAAAAAGTTTATTATGCAGCTTACTAACAAGAAACCATGTTCTTCATTTTTATTGCCTCCACCTGAAAAAAAAGTCTTCCTAAAAGCCACATAAGAGACAGACAGCACAGAAAAACCCTGGATCGCTGGAAAATACTCAACTGTTTCTTCTCAAGTTCCCATTTTTTAATGACAAATTCTGCTCTAATGGAACTTGAACCCACAGGACTATTTCCCATTATCCCTATGGTTGTGCCAAACTGTTCCATATCCAATAACATTAGTGTGCACCACTATGATCAGAAGACTGATTGTGAGGGCTGATCTAAGCTTGACCTGTCAGAGCAACAAGAGATGAAAAAATTCAAAATAGTTCCTTAAAGCTGCATAGCACAGCAAACTCAATTTACACTGTTGTGGTGGTTGTGCTTCACCACCAACCTGACGTTTCCCTGACCTTTATCTCCTGTAACCCTGCCCAAGCGATAACTACCCGTGGTGGTCACAATGGATGCACGAAGTCATGATGGCTGCACCTGGCTCAAAGGTGGTTTTGGGGAGACAGATAACAACACAATAGCCAACTTGAGCAATACCCTTACCTAAATAACCACAATACTGGTACTGTGCTCAATATGCAAATATGACTATAAGTCAATCACCTTACGCCCATAAATAGTGAACAGCCCAAGAGCCTTTTGAGCTGTCCTGAACAGCAGTGGGCTGCACATCAGGATCTCCCCTTAAATAGGGAACTCTCAAGGTTACTTCTCGAGATGCAGAGATTCCTTGCTGCAACAGATCCTCAGTAACTGACTAATAGCATGCTAAACTTTGAAATCTTGACTAAACAATATAAAGGACTGATTGTGCATGGAATTCTCTCTGAGAAGGCGTTTAGAAAACAAGGGGGTCCTTACTGAACCTTGTGACTCAACGGAAGGACTCAGCTGTCCCTGACAGTTCTGTCTGACCCTGTCCTCTCCACAGTAAACAACCCAAGTGCACTTTGCCATCAAATCCTGTTAAAACACTGTTGCATTTACTGTCAAACTTTGTTAAATATCTGGTTTGTATTAAAAAACATATCGCTGCTTCTCCCTTATGAGTGAACTGCATCACTCCATCTTCAATAATTGTCCACCTATATAGAGCTAAACNATAACCACAATACTGGTACTGTGCTCAATATGCAAATATGACTATAAGTCAATCACCTTACGCCCATAAATAGTGAACAGCCCAAGAGCCTTTTGAGCTGTCCTGAACAGCAGTGGGCTGCACATCAGGATCTCCCCTTAAATAGGGAACTCTCAAGGTTACTTCTCGAGATGCAGAGATTCCTTGCTGCAACAGATCCTCAGTAACTGACTAATAGCATGCTAAACTTTGAAATCTTGACTAAACAATATAAAGGACTGATTGTGCATGGAATTCTCTCTGAGAAGGCGTTTAGAAAACAAGGGGGTCCTTACTGAACCTTGTGACTCAACGGAAGGACTCAGCTGTCCCTGACAGTTCTGTCTGACCCTGTCCTCTCCACAGTAAACAACCCAAGTGCACTTTGCCATCAAATCCTGTTAAAACACTGTTGCATTTACTGTCAAACTTTGTTAAATATCTGGTTTGTATTAAAAAACATATCGCTGCTTCTCCCTTATGAGTGAACTGCATCACTCCATCTTCAATAATTGTCCACCTATATAGAGCTAAACTCGACTAAGTTCGTTAGAGGTGGCTGCAGTAGCCAGCCAGACCAATGTGAAGGTGGTATTGCTGCTGCAGATAACGGTCAACAGTGCAGAAACAGGGTTGCTTAAGTGGCAGAATAGCAGACAACAACAGAGGCATTTGCTCATTATGCCCGAATGTGGACCTAGGCAACATGACTCCTCCCATGAACAAACTAGCAAAGTGGGGAGGAACACACCAAAAGAGGGACACTTTGCTAATTATACTAGAATACAGGACAGAAAGACAAAACGACTACTGGCCAATCATAAAGGATGGAGTTTCACTTAATATTTGTCTCCACATGGTTGATTTACTTTGTCATGCTTGCTTGTCACTTAAGAGTAACCATAGTATACAAGGTCCTTACAAAAGAAGTACTCCCTGCAATGGCACCCACAGGAGATACTAAACTTTCCTGAAGGGCAGGGAGGGTACCTAAAACAGAGCATCTGTAATTTTAATTAGTGTCCTGTAATCATTTGTTGAAGTTGATATCAACACAACTATAGCAGATACAAGCTACAGATTTTGTCCTGTCACCCATCATGTCTTAACTACGTGAAAACAGAAGGGTCAAATTGCAATCTGGTACATCCATTTCTATTCATTAAAGCAGTCAGGTTTTACTATACACAAATCTTGAGAAACATGAGACAATGAAAGAATGTGCAATTAACAGACGATACTTAAGGTTATCTCTACTCAGCAGCACCAAGTGCCTGTAATAGAGCAAGTCTGCTGTAATTCCAAGAAAGATAAGATTTATATATCCTACCAAATGTGTTATACACTGATGAGCAGCATAAAATTGACATAATGGTTCTTCAGGGCTATAAACGTGTTTTGTTTCGTAGTTTAATTGACAACGACTAGATCGACCTTTTCTCTATAATTGTAACTACAGTAGAGCAATTAGACAAATCATCACCTCTATCGTTTCCCACACATACTAAATAAAAAGCAGAAGTATGGGATTCTCAATCACCTCTTCATGCTGCTCTTACAGCAGAACAGCATTTTACGCTTACATTCATGAAAGCTGGGATGAAAAAAATCATCTTAAATCGTGTACTATAACGAAAAGTGACAAATACATTAGAAATACTCTGCATCATCCAATCTACCAAATACTGTGTCCTAAATGAACATTTGTGCCCTTCGCTATTATCATAAATAGAAGAGTTTTTTCCTGACAATTCACACTTCCACTTATCCTTTGGCTCACTTAGAGCTCCAGTACAATGTGTATCTAGTATTATACAGATACAGTCTAAATCACCTGTGCATGTCAAGAAGGCTTAGCAATTCCTAACAGTTGGATTTTCCATCGGATAATTCAGTATTAGAACTGTCTCCTCATTTTTCATTACCCCTTCCTCTCCTCTGCAGGTACTTACTGTGTGATGCCAAAGGTGAGATGACAGAAAAATAATATATTCTGCTCTTTCTGCTATGCCATTAATCAAAATACACATGATCGTTAATAGGAAATTACAGAGAGAGTGTCCTGTTTTAGGAAGGGATTACTTCATGAGACAGACATGGACAGCTACTAGCAATGTACATGTGGAAAAACAGTGAAATGAATTTCTTGTAGAATGTGCAAGTGTAACTAGGATTTTAATCCTCTTTTTAAAGGTGATGTTATGATGATCTCAGGGAAGTCATATCAATTTTCTAAGACTAAGAATAAGCTCACAAAACAGATTTAATAATACAATATTATCAGCTTTAATCTAATATTTCTAGAATACTATTTGGTCTTGATGTATGGCTTTAGAAGTCTTGACACTGTACATATAGCAGTAAAACTTACCCTCCTATATTCAAACATGCGGTGCTTAAGGAAAATTTTGCACAAAAATTCACTTTGAAGCTCCTGAAAAAATTCTGCATAATATGTATGCATGTATATATATTTATGAATATAGATGTTATACAGTATTTCATATTGCAGTGAAAAAAGTATATTGACATTTCAGAAACCATTAAAGAATTCCATCAGATGATGAAATCTTTATGGTCAAAATTGTAAAATGTCATCTGTACTTACGCAGAGTAAGTAAACACTGTGAGTAAAAATAATGGTTCAAATCACAAGCAATTCTCACATTCTGAAAGTATGTTCTAAGAGTAATTAACATTGTATGTATTTGTTGAAAGAATTTCTCTTTCCAAAGTAGAGGAATTTTTGTGCAACTCTTGTCTCTAGACATTTACAACTGCATTAATATATTCAAATAGTGGTTTTTAACTTGAATGTGGCTGGGTTACTTATCTAAACTATACCACCAGTGGATTTTAAGATACTGTCAAATGAGAGCTGATGCTCATCCAAAGTACCTAAAAAAAATTAACTATTTGCTTTTCCTGTAGCCCTTTAAGATGCAATTGAAAAATATACACGAATCTTTATCTGATCATACGACTTACTATAACAAAAGTCACTTGGGTGCAAGTGTCTACTTAATACCATTATTTTCAAGGCATTTGCTGAACAGGAGTAATTGTGCCAGGCAATATGCAGCATTGGAAGAAGGGTGCGTGTTTATAAGGCATTCTCTCCTGATACAATAATCAGCATAATTTGCAATCTCAGAAGGAGAAGCCTTACTTTGCTTTGCAACACTTAATTTTACCCTTTGAATACTCAACGTATCTATGTAAAATGAAGCTTGAAAGACCAGTGTGATACAATAATTTCCTAAAATTAAATTGAAGATCCACTGACATATTTTAGCTGTAAGCTCAATTTTTGAGTCCTTGTCTTAGGCCCTAAGGGCTGCAAATATGCATTGGGAATGTCTAGGGAAAAGTTTACTTGAAAGTCATCGCCTAAACCGCCAGTGAACTGTAGTGCAACACCAGTTTTGTTCATCCACTGTCCAACAGCAGCATACAGGGTCTGGAGTCACAGCTTCTGACTGAAAGGACAAGTTACTAAGATACAGAAGCACAGCAGCCTGCCTTCTCATCCGTCACAAGCTAGGGCATATGGCTGGAGCATCGTCTTGCCAACATGAAGACTGGGATGAAGATTGCATTAAATGCTGTACAAATAAGAGATATAGTATTGATTCCTAATACGAACAATTAAAAAAAAAACAACAACAAAGACAAGTAAAGTGTAATGTCCAAACAAACTGGAAAGGACAATCACTGGTAAGTGAACTCTTTTTAAGGACAGTTAAGTGAAGCTGCTGGGAATACCTGGATAGTGCATGAAGACAGACTGAAAAAACGAAGTACTAGAGAAAAAATAGCCCAGAGATGAAACTAACAGAATATTATCAGATAATGTCACTGTAATTTATAACATTCAGAGTGGCTGGGGGTAGCCAAGTAGCCTTAAACCCATCTGAGTTCTTTCCCACAGATCACAGCTCCTGCCAAGGTGCAACTCCAGCCCTCAACCTGATCCCAGCTGTGGGAGCACCGCCACTGTCTTCTGGTCCAGACAAGTAGCCACAGGTACTCTGTGATCTCAAGATCTCAAGATCCCAGAGTGCATTTTTATTTTTAACAAAATGAAACCATGTCCAACACATCATGTTTTAATTCCTGATATAATTCTTGTTTAAAGCACAGTTACTTGTTTGAAAAGTCTTAATTTACCAGGAAAAAAGTCCATTGTTCAGTTCAGTCATTGTATACTTTTTGAATAATGCTTTATAACCATACTAATTATCTCTGTCCCAAAAGACATCTATGCACTAAAAAAAAAGCAACCCACAAAGCCTACACCGTATGTTATTTATACAGTTGGAAAATATTCTCAGAAATTCAGGAGAAACTTAACAGAACTTAAATGCTAAATTCTGTGATTGTTAGGTTTGTAAACAAATCTGAACTGAAGCCACTAAAAACTGAATGAACAATAATTAATGTTTTATTAAGCCTGTAAATGAAAAGATGAAAGACTAGGGCAAGATCTAGAGAAGGAAAGAAAAAAATCTGCACCTGCTATTACTCCTATCCTTGCAGGTTCCATTTTGTCAGCCAATACAAAGAAATGCTTCCAGGAGGTTTTTTTACAAAGTCTGNAAATGGATATAACAGTGCAAATTCAAACTCTAACTTTTGTACTGATTTTTAAAAATAATAATAGTTTTCACATTGCTTCACCGTACTTATTTCATAAAACTCATAGGTATTCAGATTCATAGATATATTAATATATCACCATTTCATAGAATCATAGAATC
>VXBO01000385.1:8345-30619 GCA_013400135.1 Rhinoptilus africanus
TTCCTCAGCGGCGGCGTCGAAGGGCGGCGGGGCGGGCCGGGGCCGCGGCTGCCTCGGCGGCTGGACGGAACTCCCGCAGGCTGCCCGGAGAAAGGAGGGCTCGGCCCCACAGCCGCCCTTGGAGCTGTGGTCCGGGCGGGATGTGACTCTGTGGTGCTGGCCTCAGCGGAAGGTGGCTCCAGCCACGCTTACAACGTCGTGCCATGCGGGTTCCCTTCCTGGAGGTCCTTGTCGCGCACTTCTGAACGCCCAGCCAGTTCCTAACTTGCGCACCTCGCACCAGGAATTCGGAAACCGACCAAATAAGCTTTGCCAGAGCCGTAACTCCAGATAAAGACAGCAAAACGCGGGCAGGAAGGCGCACACAGTATTACTCATTTCCTCAGAGGCAGCTCGGCGAGGAGCAGACCAGCCACCGCGGCCCCTTAGCCCAGCCAAACACCTTCGGCGTATCGCCAGTGTTTTAAAGAAAACACTTCAACCTCGCACAGTGGAGCAAGAACGGGCAGTTACAAGGTTAAGTTCACTGTCAACAAACACATGCTGGTGTCTAAGTATGTGGAACACATAACCGGTATTCAGTGAGATGAGGAAAACCTCCTTCAGGTACCTGAATGCAGTAAGACTTCATTAAAGGCTGAACCACTCCACAGGTTAGTCTGAAATAGCTACGGATACACGGCAGCTGTACGCTATCAAATATTCCAGCTAATTTACAATTTGAAAATATCCTTAAAAATAATTCTCACTCAAGCTTTTCCCCCACGTTTAAAAAAAAAAAACCCAAACTTTCTAACATAACTTTAGTAAAACAAAGGCTAATTTTTAGTGCAAACTTGTGGGGTATTTTTAAACATAGTCTTTATCAAAATTGAATATTTTGCTCCCTTCAAAAATTCATAGCTTTCTCCAAAAATACAGCTACCACCTAAGGCAAGGAGAGTAATAGCCTCAAAAACAAATTTGGAGAGCATTTTTCAGTGAAAGTACTGTACCAAATCATGTTATTTTCAGGCATTTACAGAAGGTGTTTCAGTGAGGTGTTTACAATACTGATGCCAGACAGAGTACTACCTAAATTCCATACTTGGAATTGTTCTCTGGAACTAATGAAAACAGTGAAAAATGTTTCATCAAAGTTCTCAGTCAGTGGATCTGACTAAGTACAGGTGTCAAACTCCTGATAAAGTACTTCCCACTTTCAGGCCCATTTTTAGAGGGAGAACTTTTTACTCACTTTCCTTTTCCTCCATAGAATAGAAGTAAAAGCAATAAAAAGACTAGGAACTATCCTAGAATAAATGCAGTGAACAGATTTGCACCCTTATTTAAAATCACAGCTGACCCAGAGGCAGTTACAGCTACTCGATTCTTTGAAATTTTATGGAGAAAGGAGAAAACAAGGAGTATGACGTGCAATTCCACTAAATATAGCTCAGTTATTAGCCCTAGAATCAGTAGGACAGAGATAAAAGTGGTATGCTCAGGAAAAGACCCATTAAATCATAAAATAAGCTTGCTTTTTCTTTTTTTTTTATTTGAATCACGTAGAATATCTATCGAAAAATTAGCCTGTCGAGAGCATTTGCAGGCACTTATCTGGTGACTTGGATTTACACGAGGAGTTTCACTGCATGTGCCTGAAAGTTTGACAACTTCTCACCATAATTAAAGTCATGTTAATTGCTTAATTTTCCTGGAATATGAAACCCTTACCTACTTCTAGTCCAATTATAACCATTGTGGAGCCCCTCTGAAGCCACAGCTTGAGTGTCCCCAGCACATCCACAGTAAAACCAAAGATGATCATATGGCTGGAGCACCTCTGCTATGGGGACGGGCCAAGAGAGATGGGGGTGTGTAGCCTGGAGAAGGCTCCAGGGAGACCTTACAGTGGCCTTCCAGTACCTAAAGGGGGCCTACAGGAGAGATGGGGAGGGACTGTTTGCAAGGGCAAGTAGTGATAAGGTGAGGAGTAACGGCTTCAAACTGGAAGAGGGTAGATTTAGAGTAGATATTAGGAAGAAATTCTTTACTGTGAGGGTGGTGAGACACTGGAACAGGTTGCTCAGGAAAGCTATGGCTGCCCCATCCCTGGAAGTGTTCAAGGCCAGGGTGGATGGGGCTTTGAGCAGCCTGGTCCAGTAGGAGGTGTCCCTGCCCAGGGCAGGGGGTTGGAACGGGATGATCTTTAAGGTTCCCTTCCAATTCTAACCATTCTATGATTCTATACCAGGACCAACAACAGAGTTGTACAGACAAAGCAGTGAGAAATAAATTTAATTTGACTGTGAAAGTCTGATTTTTGCTTTTGAACTTTTTGTGTACAGTTAAAGAGTTATACCCTAAACAAAGTATGAAGATCTTCGAGACTCGATAGGAATCTTACCTTCAGTTCCTATGGTGCCTATTAAGATGGCATGGCATTAGCCTTTCTGGAGTGCACACGCATTGGAAATTTCGGCTCAGCTATGGAATTGGTTATACCTGAGCTGTGAAACGTACCAGCTATGGTCTTAGGGAGGCAGATCACTGGGTTATACAGCAAACATCACTGCTTGTAATAACAAAACAAGCCCCCCCCGCACTTCTGAAAGGGTTCAGCCACTCCTGCGGTTCCTCAGCAATACGTTTTCCAGACCATTCCTAGCCCTTAGCCTCCTTGGTAAGACCACCAAGTTAACATATCTGTATTGTATAAGGATATCTAACCGTGAAAGGACTGGAGTCTGCAGTTTATTCCATGTAGCGCACAGCTAGCCACCGGCTTATTTGCCCTGTGAGATCCTTGGTAAAATAAGACTATTTGGGGAAATACCTAGTAAATTAAAAGTCTGTTTAACTTTTTCATTCTATCAGTCAGAGGCTCTATGACTTAAAAAATGGGTTGAGCTACAAAGTACAAAGCCTGCGCCTATTAAGAGAAAAATCACAAGTCAAATTAAACAAAAGAAGATGAATCAGACATATGAGCTTTTCTTCAGGAGAAAGCTTTTCATGTATGACTGAATGGCTCAGTCTTTAATATGCACATTTGAGAGTTCTTCCATTCTTAAAAGTAACTTACAATCTAAAATTGTCACATGATTTCAGCAAAAGACAACTAAACTGAAGTAATGTTAATACTTTCTTTTAACGTTCTTTCCAGTTATATCCTCTGTGCATCTTCTCACTTTTCCAAAACTAGGCAGAGGTAGCACTAATTAAAACAAACTCAAGGTTATTCCCCTGTTTGTTTAAACTATTTCCGAGGCTTTAACTTCAACCCTGCTAACTCTTCAAACACTTCCCTTCTTCCGACTAAGTCAGGAAAACAAAAGCAGCAAAGAAAGCATTTGCAAATCCAGTGGTTATGGTTCACAGGACCAGAGGCAGTGGGCATAAACTAAAACACAGGAGGTTCCTTCTGAAATTCAAGAAGCACTTTTTCACTGTGAGGGTATCTGTCACAGGTTGCCCAGGGAGGTTGTGGAGCCTCCATCCTTGGAGATACTCAAAAGCCATCTGGGCATGGTCGTGGGCAGCCAGCTCTAGGTGGTCCTGCCAGAGCAGATGGATGGATTCTGTGATATGGTTAATTATCCTGATCTTTACAAATGCAACTCTATCCACTGACTAACCGACGTTTCTTTTTTGAGATTTGGAAAGGCTTTTTTTTCCCCCCTGAATCCAAAACCCAAAGTAACTACTTTCGCACTAATTTTTAACTCTTCTATTTCTGCAAAATGGATGAGGAGTCTGCTCCTACAGATTTGACACCATCATTTCAGGGCTTTGGAAGTTGAAATCACTTGCATTCCGCTAAATATTTGCCCAGATAGTCACAGGCAGAGAACAAGCCTGGCAGTGAGGAGGAATGGGGCTCTTCCAGGAATTCTTTTGGTGTCAAGTTTTATATATAGACTGAAGGTCTTGAAACAACTTCTTCCTGAACTGCTTCTCTCTTTTTTTTTTTTTCTTTATGGGTGTGCTATAGCAACAGTGCCAGTGAAAGGAAGGGTACAGAACTGCTTATTTCTGCAAAGTATCTGTTTTCAAGTCCTTCTTTCCAATAGCTGTAATTTTTTCCTCCTTCCTGTCAACATTCCCCCTCTCACAATCAAACACTCCAGAGCTGACATTGTAACAGAAAGGCAGCACAGAAACAGCAGAAAGTAGTTTATTTCACATTCCATTAATATCTTTAGCTTTTTTCTAATTTAAGTTAGAGGATTTAAAAACAGTTGTTTACCAGCCATGGGTTCAGAGCAATCATTGTAGAATTCAATGGATTTTGCAGTACGTTATAGGTTAATGTGTAAGTACTTGAACGAGGTGTGGAGGAGGAGAGCGCTCTATTTTTGCACACACACAAAACAGTGAAGTCACTTCCATGTGTCTGAGGAAATGCCAACTCAAAGCCATCCCAAACTGACTATTATCACTCAGAAACCAGATGCCCAGCCTTGTAACAAAGAACTGTAAATGCCCTATGCTTACTGTCCAAAAAAAAAAAAAGCAGTGTTAATAGTTACCCGTAACATATACCTTCAACACAGACAAGGGACAAATGAGGCAACATGATACCACAAAGTCAGAAGTGACACGGACGAAGGTAGAGAAGAGTTGTTCAATCTTTCTGCCAACAGAAGAACAAGGCGGCACCAAATCAAACTGGCAGATAGCCAAGCAAAAAACAGCTACTTTTACATACACGCAACTAAGCTGGGGAATTCATTGTCACGTGAAGCTGGAGGTATTTCCATAAACCCCAAAAGTAACTCGCCTAATTAATGGAAGAAACTCCCTTCTGAAATTATTAAAGGCAGAGATAGCAGCCCAAGCTAAAGTCCACAGCAAAAATTAGTGGAGGCTGGGGGCAGCATACCAGAAAGTACTATTGTATCTACACTCGCCCTATCTTTGCATTTTTCCGTTAGCTAATGCCCACTGCTGGAGAGTGAATGTCGGTCTTAACCCTTCAGTCTGACGGTACAAATACCCTGTCATTGCAGCAAGCAGAACATGAAATCGCTAATCTGTTTCTTTCATCCCAAACCCTTCCCACTTCCTGCAGAAGCATATGTGCCCACATTCCTCTTCCTCCAGATTCCCTCTAATCATATATTCCTCATCCCACTAGAGACCTATAAACCACGGGCTTCCTATACAAATAGCTCACAAGCTTATCAAGGGTGAAGGAACTATATGAAGAGGCTTCCTAATCTGAAGGGGAAAAAATCCCAAACATAACTGCTTTACTGTTGCTGTAGGCACAAAAGCGAGAGTTAGGACACAACTACTATTGCCTTTTCTGTCCTGTTCCCCTGAGCATCTGATGCTTTAAAGCTCTTACACAGAGGAGTGTTACCATTAGGTCAGCACCTGGCAAAGCTCAATGGAAAGAGGAGACAAGATACTCAGTGAAGAAGTGTCAAGAGATCTGTGGCTCCCCCCCCCGCCTTGGCTTTCATCAAATTATCATGGAAAGTCTGGAGAAAACAGGCAGAAAACAAATTCCTCCACATCCTAGGGCATTCTGCCTTACGAGAAGGACTGATGCAAGAGAACGGCAGAGAGTGTTCTTCATCACTATCCATATTCCAAACATCTCGAAAGTCATCTCAGGACAGTCATGCTATCCTGTCTGCTTGCGCAGCACAAGGTGGCCAAGTGCTGAAGCTGCAACTCCCCGAGCAGAGCCACAAGTGAAAGTGTCAATGCAGAACTTACTGCTCTATTTAAATCTTCTTCTGCCCAGACACCCACCCATCCCTGTACAGCAGTCCCAGAACATCTCCCTGCCCTGACAAGAAGCCATCAGGATTCCAGTGTTTGTCACACTTGCAAAAGCCAATTGAAGAGTGGAACAAAAGGAGAGGGACCCTTGGGATCTATTTAACCCCACGTGAGTTACTTTGTGCATTAAGCCCATCTCCAAAGGCAGACGGCGTGTCATTAGGTCACAGAACATTCTCCCCTGGGTCTGGGCATCTTTCCCAGGAGAGTGCAGCAAAACATGGACACAGTGGCCACAACCATGCAGTAGATGAGACAGATCATGGGCTGTTCTCTAGCCATAAGGCAAATGCGGACAGCACGGCTTGCATTCCCACAGCTCAGCTCTCATCCACCTTAACCTCTAAGCCATGCCCAAGTATTACATGTGAGAGAACGTTAGCTGGTGCAGGCTTCAGCCGTCAGACTGTGTTAACCCTTAACAGCATGGATGATCAGTTGTCCCTGACTGGGCTCATGTCCCAGGGCTATTTAGTTGACTAGTAACGACATTGCTCATTACTCAAGAGGGAAAGTGCCTGATGCAGCAGTTGCAATACGCAGCTTTCAGGATAAGTGTTCCAAGCTACTTACCGTGTAACCAAACAACCTAAAAATCGTTTCAAGCATGGGTGAGTCCAAATAACCTCATGTCTTCAAGGTCCTTGTAAGAATAGAATAATGTCCCCCATCCCCCCTTCCTTTTACAATCCTTGCCAGGTACAAGGCAGAAGTGATTCCATAAATGCAGCATTTCTGCATATCCCAAGAGCAGACAATACCACCTTTTATAAATTACTTTTTTAGTGGTTGGTTTGTTGGTTTTTTTTTTTCCTAAAAGATGCCTGGAATATGCTGCACTAAGGGAGTTCTTATCTACAGCACAAACTGCAGACTAGAGCACAAAGATGAGGAACTATTACTATCAGTACCTCAGGCCCTGCTTGCTGCATTTCAATAGTCTTCTTTTGGAAGATCTACTCTATAATTTTATGTGGGCCTTGAGAAATACTAGAATTAGATCTTAGGCTAACGCAGAGCTTCAGCACGTGTGTTAAGTTTACCCCTGTTCATCCTTTCCAGCTTGTACAGAAGTAACCAGGCATCTCTTCATTGTTTTGCACAGAGCAGCGTAGGCAAAATAACCTGTTCTCAAACCTGACCAAATCATGCTATTTAATATGGTACAACTAATGCTGCTGCATTATGCCACAGAAGCAATAATTTAGTTCTTTAGGGAAGCAAAGTTTTAATTTTACCTAGCAACTGGGCACTAGAAAAAAAAAGTTGCTATTCTGTGGGGACATATGAAGAACATTATGCTTTCAATCTGCCTTCAGAAAATAAACTTAGAAGCGTCTCATGGATCCTGTAAAAATATATAGGGTTGGTTTTTCTTTTTAAAAGTTTAGATCTTAAAAGTAGGAGCAAGTAAGAACAATTACAGGGAAGTTTCATTTTGAAAGCTTAATCTATCAGGGTAAATTTTTTACAAAAATCTTTTACCAGTTTATGCTTAGTTAAATACATGTCTGATAAACCTGTGAACTTGTTTATTGATGCCACTTTCAAATGAAACAAAACACTTCTAGTAGCTCTTTAGTTCTCCAACTAGAGTTACGTACCAATGGCTAGCCATGTCTGGAGGCATGTGTAGAGCAGTAAGAGGACTCAATGTAACTGTGTCAGGATACACCTTTTTACTGCCAGTACACCAATTCTCCGTTTCAGCAGGATCAATGTAGATATCTGAGCATGTCCATAAAAAAAAAAGTTAAAATCACTGATGACAGTTAACTGCAGGAGTTTATAAATTATTTCATGCCCTTCCAACTTCAACTGCTTTTAGATTTTACTGCCACATCCACAGCAATAACTTATTTCCCAAGAAAAAATTCCTACAAGAGATCTTCTCATGTATACTACTAAAAGGTAAATGTTTGCAATTCAATGCGAGCATTTATTGTTAAACGCTTTAAACTTCCATTAAAAGATGGGTAAATCTGATGCATGAAAAATTTTCAAGGGAGGAGATTTCACCTGTCTACTCCGCTCTGGTGAGACCCCACCTGAAGTACTGCATCCAGCTCTGAAGCCCTCACCACAGAAAAGACATGGACCTGTTAGAGCAGGTCAAGAGGAGGGCTGCAAAAACGATGAGAGTGATGGAGCGCCCCTCCTGTGAGGACAGGCTGAGAGAGTTGGGGTTGTTTGGCCTGGAGAAGACTCCATGAAGACCTGACTGGGGCCTTTCACTACTTAAGAGGGGCGTACAGAAAAGCTGGGGACAAATTTTTTAGCAGGGCCTGTTGTGATAGGACAAAGGGTAATAGCTTTAAAATAAGAAGGAAGATTTAGACTAGAAATAAGGAATTTTTTTTACAATGAGGGCGGTGACACATTGAACAGGTTGCCCAGAGAGGTGGTAGATGCCCCATCCCTGGAAACATTCAAGATTAGGTTGGATGGGGCTCTGAGCAACCCGGTCTAGCTGAAGATGTCCCTGCTTATCACAGGGGGGTTGGACTACATGACCTTTAAAGGTCCCCTCCAACCCAAACTATTCTATTACTGTTAACTAATTTCAGATCAACCGCATGGATGCTGTGGCCAAAAGAGGCTGTAAGCAACGTGCAGAAGAATCTTGCTTTAGTCTGAAAGCATTATGAACACCTCGAGTCTAAGTACACAATGGAAAAAAATTAGAACCAGAAATTAGGGGGAGTAAGGTGGAAATTTTTGTAAACTATGTGCATTTGATGCAAATACCCTCCAAAACCAAACATGAGACATTCCCAGCTTAGCATTTCACCTGCTTTCTGTAACTCAGCTGAGGTAGCACAGATGGGTTCTTCCATCCTCAGGCTGGTGGCGATAGTGTTGATAATACATTAGCATTTCCTCTCAGGCCCTTTCTGACTCCTCAATTGCTAGTCAGGTTTCTTAGCAAGCAAGCAGTCTGTGCTCCCCAGCAAAGAGTACCTAAAGTGCACGTTAAGGTTAAATCCCAGTAAAAGGGGAGACTGTCTCAGCCACTCACAGAAAGCAAGTATCTCAATACCTTTCTGTATTTATCTTAATCACCAAATTTTAGAGGTAGGATTAGACTGTATATGAAATAAAGTCAGTCCAGGAATTTTTTAAAACCTCTTCATCACACCTCTATTAGAAGCTCTAGCAGAAGCTCAGAACGTTTGCTTCCAGGGCTGGATGCCAATTCAGCTGATACTACACTTTTTGCTGCTGCTATAGGAGAGGCTATTATCTTCACAGAAGTTAATTTCTGCCTTTTTCATGAATCTGAGGTGCCTGTTTCCTAGCCAGCCTTCAAAACAGTCAGGGAGAGAAGACCAAGTTAAACAGAGTCGATTGAGAACTTTCTGAACAAGAAAAATGGTTACGGTTCTTCTGAGAATACTATACAAAGTAGTGGTTGATTTTTATCCTTGTTACATTAATTGTGAGTAGGAAAGAGCTTTACTTAAAAATACTACTCACCTTCTACCTTTTTCTAACTCCTACTTTGTTGCCTGGAATTTTTCAGTATAGAGAGCTCAGTATCAACACAGAAATGGGGAGGGAAATACTTCCCTTCCACATCTGAAACAAACCGAAGCCCAGCTATCTTATCATTCCCGATAGATTTGCAATTTAGTTAATCAGTGACTTATTTGCAGGCTCTGTCCCTGATTTCTGAAGAGCAAATCACAGCTGTCAAATCACATCAATTACAGGAACTGGTCTTGTTTTTACAACTCAGCAGGTGTTTGAATTTGATTATTATATCCTTGAGTCCGACAGAAGAATTTCCCAGAGACCTTTTTTTCTTCAGTGAAGTTTCATATACTATTGCTTTTACAGCCCTTCTGGGATTAATACTGAATGGATATGTAGTAGTCTTCTGCAGTTTTGTATTTTTGCCTGGGTTCCTGGGACGTTTAATGTGTAACTTTCCTGGAGGAAGCAAGACAGGACTAGTACAGAAGGGGAGGAGCAGGATCTTTAGGAGATCAGGACAGAGATGAGGACTATGCAATAGTTTCAGACACCAAGGTTCCAACCTTGGCCCAGTGTAAGAAAGCTCAGGCTGGGAGATAGCCCAAGCTTCCACAGATGATCTGCTGTATGTATAGAAATTATAATTTAAGGGAAGACCAAGTATGCACATCCCTTTTGACAATCCTCACAAGAACAAGTGAGGTCTCTCTCCAAATCTGTGGATCTCCTGACAAACCATCTTCTTATTTGTAAGCTAAAAGCTTTGGACCTTCCCAAATCCAGCATGGCTCACAATGGGGCTGGCACTTTTATAAAAAAATGTATCTAGCAGTTGCTACTTCAGTTCAGTCTTACTTTTCTAATCAAAAAACTACAAACTACGTGAAACTCCCAGGAGAAAGTATTCATACTATTTCCAGTCTTCATGTCATAGCAATTAAAAAAGGCAAACCACACAGCAAAGGACCTTGCACTCAACCCTCATAAAGGGTCATCATATAAAGATCCCTTTACATTCAAAAAGGTTTTCAGCAGCCTTTAGCCTGTATCTCCAATTAGCAGAAACTGTGCTGAATGACTTTTCACCAGAAACAGAACTTGTTACATGCAAGCACATGTAAATGAAGACAAGCCAATTCTGGCAACTAAGAGTATTTCTTCAAAAACATGTTTTCAAAAAAAGACACTGCTCCCACCCCATGAAGTTTTTTTCGGGGGGAACATTCTCAGCACTGTGATACCTTTTATTATAAAATACTATTTTAAGATGTTCCAAAGGTAACTCCTGTTCCTGCCATTAAACTTATTTTATGTGGTTTATAATCTATAAAACAGCAAGGGGGGGAGCATTAATTCCCACAAACCAAACCTTTTTTGTTTGCAATAGCAAATATGTAACTTAAAATTTTCAGAACTAGAAAATGCGTAATCCAGCTATTTACAGAAAATGTTTATTCTAAGATACACTGGGGACTGAATAAGCATACCCTGAACTGTTTAACTTGTGAAGGCCAAATGGCATTAAGAACCACCACTCGTGTTTCAATATTGCACTTTCCTGATGGTGTGCAAGAACTTGAACTAAGAGACTGAAACCATTTGCTTTATATTCTGCTGCAGAAAGCGACCTAACTGCCAGACAGAGTTTACATACCTGGAGAGTTTATGTTGCAAGTGTCTCTTTCAGGGGTCCATAGTATCTGCAACACCCCTCATTCTGACTGAAGAACAACCAAACAACTAAGGCTAGGGCAAATTATTTTCTATTTTGTCAAGGTAACATGCAGTACAGGGATTTAACAGTAGCTGTATATTCCTCCTCTGCAGTGATCTTCAGATGATTTCAAAATACAACTTTTGCTTTTCAACCAACTAAGCAGTTTCAAAGTAAGTTCTAAGCATTTGTTTTATTTCAGTCTATTCATCTCTTTCTAGCTTCTTTCCAATATAAAATAATGGCTGAACTTTATTTTAGGGCAGATTTTAATCATTCCTCACTTGTAACCATAAAACTAGTACTGTTACTGCTGGGACAATGTTCCTTCAGTTACTTACGGAAAACTCCAATCACAGGGAGAAAAACAGTGGTTAGTGCTCCGGTGAGAAGCCTGAAGTGTAACTCAGGGATACTAAGGTAAGAGCACACATCACAGAATCACAGAATTTCAGAGTTGGAAGGGACCTCTAGGGATCATCTAGTCCAACCCCCTGCCACAGCAGGATTGCCCAGAGCACGTTACTCAGGGCTGCATCCAGACCGGTCTTGAAAGCCTCCAGAGAAGGGGACTCCACACCCTCCCTGGGCAGCCTGTCCCAGTGCTCTGTCACCCTCACTGTAAGGAAGTTTTTTCTCATATTCGATTGGAACTTCCTGTGTTCCAGCTTGTGCCCGTTACCCCTCGTCCTGTTACTGGGAACCACTGAAAACAGCCTGGCTCCACCCTCCTTCAACCCACCCTTTAGATACTTGTAAACATTAATCAGGTCTCCCCTCAGCCTTCTCTTCTCCAGGCTAAAGAGTCCCAGCTCTCTCAGCCTTTCCTCATAAGGGAAATGCTCCAATAATTCAAATTTTCACCTCCAGCACACCTCAACCAGTAAGGTTGTCCTAGCACTGTGGCCTTAACTGGACTCCATTTACCACCATTTTCATTAATGTGAGAGTTGAGACATCGACTTGAAACAGAAAATAAAGCTTTTACTTCAGCTCCTTCCTAAGTCATAGCGCCCCCCTGCTTTCTCTCTCCCCCCCCCCCCCCCCCGTTACTAACATATGCAACTACTTCATATCTTTTGTAGCCCACGTATCATTCATGTTTCTCATCTTTTTAAATGGAGATAGGTCACAATCGCCAAGTAGTATTCAAATACAAATTAAAATCTCCTCAGGAAATTCCCAAGCAAACTGCTGGAAAGACTCTCTGTACTTCTCCTGTTCCTTATCCTGGTCATCCTCAGACAGAATACTGAGCGAGGCAGACTTTGTCCCACTCAATACAGCCATTCTTCTGAGCATCAAACACCACTTTGTCCTCCGCAGCCTGCAGGAAGTTTGAGACAATGGCAGAGAAGTACTGTCTTCAGAGCCCCCATAGCTCAACTGGACTATCAACTAAAAAGCCACATGATATGTTTAAAAGAAAGTGGAACTCATCATTTTAATTCTACTTTTCCAGTTTATATCCTCCAAGAGAAACAGACAAGGGCAGACAAGCAAAAATGCATGTAATACCGGTTCTAGTAACAGAAAGAACAGAGAATGTAAATCATTGGGTACGCACATTTACATAGCAAACGAAGGCCTCCATCTCTGCTCCACTCACCTGAAATTACCATTTATCTGTTAAAATCACTCATACTCCAGACTATAACTCACCTTCTGTCCTCTGAACTGGGGGAGGGGGTGTGCAGGAAAACCACTGACCCCAAGTCAGGGTTAAATACTCTCCAATACAGAGAATTCATTTCCTTGGGCAAAGTCTAACACTTTCCGCGCGCTGCTGTGTCCATCCTTGACCCACCTTAAGGACACTCCCTCACAACTGCAATTTAACTTTTATGCCCGTTTTTAATTAGTGAATCCCATACCCGAGCTTTATGTGGCCAGTTTATACAATTAAGAGCCTCCCTGTCCCAGAAGGCAGTAACCTCGCTGAAGCTGGCACAGGGTATAACCGCGGCCACAGCAGCGCTTCGCAGGCGGGTGCCCTGGCACAGCTGACGCTGCATTTTCTGTTCGCTGGGATCCGTTACTTCAAGCAGGCTTCACACCAGCAAATGCGCTCCCATCGCAGCGGGGGCGCTGAGATAACTGCCGCTAGCCGAGTTTCACTCACTTGCACTCTGTTTACATATTTCTGCAGCCTCCACCGGCAAGGCAAGTTCTTCAGCAACGGACAAAACCTCACACCTTAACAGGAACCTTATTAACGGCAACAAAGCATTTATGCGGAGCTACTCTTGTATATTCCTTGCGGCTGCATTACTCCTCTTCCTTGTAAGCCCACCTCTCATTTAACTCAAAAAAAGGCTCTGCATTTTTTGCCCAGTTCCTAGGACCAATACATGGCAATATTCCAGAACAAAGTTTGCCTAACCATTCATTTCTTGGACCACAGCCCAACAGCCACGTGACATTTATAAGCTGAACACTACTGATAGTGCAAGATTTCACCTGACTATTTTAAGCACATACAAAAAAAAAGCAGGTTTCATGCTGTTTACTGCACAATCTTAAGTCAAAGCTTTCAATCTAGCACACTATTCTGTAAATGAAAGTTCAATGAAGTACTTCTGCAGAGAAACCTCATGCCACGTGTTCCAAACACATCACACACTAACTCTTCACAACTGCATCTCCTTACCTCCATCACTTGTACAAAACATCTCACCAGACTCACAAAACATACCAGAACTAAATCCACAAGTGGTTTGCAAACACATTGTCCCCCTCCCACCAGGCAAAAAAGCCATTACAAGTGTTATTCTTTCCATGTTACATGCTACTAATATGCATTTTTCATTGTTTACCCATCTTCAGCCTTACAGCACAGGAGCATTCAGACAGAAGGGTTCGCAGCCAATAGCCAAAATGCCTCATCAGTGGCCACATCTACTTTATTCTATGTCAAGTGAGGGGCTAATCTTTTTCATGATTAAACACTGCCCCTGGAGACAGGCCTCCACCACCCGACAGGCAAGATAACATGATTCTCTGGCACCCTCTACCCAACACTGTCATTCCTAGATAAGAACCCATCCCCAAGGAATCTTTTAGAACACACAGAACAAGACTGATATGAAATACTTGAGGTACCTAAAGTGTCACCCACAACCCTTAAACTTTCCCACTGGTCTTTTATTTGATTCCAGAAATCACAAAACCAACTCATTCTCTCTCACCAGTTCCACTATATGTACACATAGCAGTATGGCCTCAAAAGCTTCCATATTTCATATTAGTGTCAGCCTGAAGGACAAACCACTTTGCACTCTAAAACATAATCTAACCCTGTAATGCAAGTCATATACAGATCTTTTTAGAATATCTAACAAAAGTAATTACCAAATATTGCTGCTGCATTACTCCTTTCTCTGGTCTTCAGCATCTTTTTTCCTCCAGAAGAGGCTGACCTAGCCAGGGCTGGCAACTTTTTGACTTACCACCCAAGCAGCCTCACTGGATGCTGTCAACAGCACCCAGACTTTTCACACAGCTGCAGCAAGCACAGGACAGAGACTGGTCCCTCTCCACTTCTCAAGTACACAATCACTAAGAGAGTTTACGTTGTCCAGGAGTCACTCCAGCACAATGTGGAATACGATGTGCCAGTACGTGCCGTACCAGTCAGTGCAACAAGGCCACGTTGCCTTTATAGCTCTTGCAAAGTACAAGCTGTCAAGGAACATCGTGGTGGGACTACAGACCTGATGTGCCACAGCCAGGTTTTTCACACCCTCATCTTTATTCAAGAAAGAGCACATACAAAACATGACACATGGAAATACCTACCCTTGTCAGTAGCAATTATCAACAAAAATAATAAATCCCATTGAAAACAATGAAGGGAAAGCTGCTCTGTAGCAGATTTCTGCAGATTCCGATATATTCAGCAGACTGATTTACGCAGCTGCTTGCTGAAAAGGAGCAGCCTTTAGCCAAAGTAGCCGGTTACTGCTTATTACCAATGACTAAAGCACAGGACATGCTCAGTGTGACAGTGCACTCCTGGATTGGGTCAGATCCTTAGCATACAGTTTAGTGGTCAGCTATATACGTATTTTTGACATTCTCAGTACTTCAGGAACTGCTATTGGTAGTGTTTTACACTTCATGATTCTGCTTAGACAGAAAACTGGGCTTTTTATGAAATTTGTCATTTAGAAATAGGCAAATTCCATGAGCTATAGGAATTCCTCCAACTCTCTAAAGCTGCTGGCATCTAATGCTGTAATTTTTGGCCGACTATAGGGTAGTTTTTAAGTATTTTGGTGCATTTTGAAATGAGTCAGTAACTAGCTCTATCAATTTCTACGTTCTCATGTTTATTCCTTTAGAAAGCATTCCTGACAATTCTGTTCGAGAGTCACGCTTTATGGCAGATTGCATCTTATGTACATAAAGATTTGTCTTTAAAAACTAATTTACTTGGTGACCAATTTATGACCCCTCAACTTCTCCATGGAAGAGTGACAATTTGCTGAACGCAGTAAATATGCCGTTACTGTGATACAGCACGGTTAGTTTTGAAGTGACTGCTCAAAGCACAAGTTTGGATGTGTGTACTCCCTTCTCCCACTGCTGACCTCTCCTCCCCACCCAACAAGCAGGTAACATTGTCAGCGTATTCCTCAAAGGGCAGTTCCACTGTTGTGGTTCTTTCATGCCAGAGTGGCAGTCCACACAACCCCAGTTCTGCTCTCCCTCACTAGACACAGACAGCAATGCAAGCTTTAGGCCCTGCCTTTTGCATAACCACAGCTTTCCTCACCACACCTGAATTTCTTTCTTAGAAACATTTCAAGTTTATGCTTCCATACCACCATTACCTCATCTACTTCCTCCTATCTCCTGGATGACAACACCCTCAAAAAGCAGACTTACTGGTTTGAATTTGTGTACCCATTCTGCTTTCTCCCTGTCTTTACCTCTGAGTTCCATTGTTTTAAGTTACTAAAGATCTTCAGTACCAGTAAGTCTGTATACCCTTATGGTATCTTAAAAGGGCGTATACTCTCAGTGGTGTTTCCATATATTGAAGATCAACATTCATTTCCCTAATACTGCCGCTATCCTTCCTACAGAGGGCAGCTCAATGGTTTTGGAAAAGTGCTATTTCAAATGTGCAGAGGCAGTCTAACCAAAGTTGCAGCAGCTGTTTCATCAGGCTTTTAAAAACATGGCATCCCACTCCAAGCCACAAAAACTCTTCAGGTGTTACACTTTCTTCCAGTTACGGATCATCCACTTTTGTCAAGCAGCACTGACAAAGTTTTCCAACTCGTCACTGGAAAAAGAGAACAAGGTCTAAGTAAAACGGTTCATTTAGGGGAGAAATTTTAATTTCTGAGCAAGCACACAACACTTTGTATAAATTAAAGTGTTACCATTTCTGTAAAAAAGCAAAATCCTAAAATCCTACAGACATTTTAATACTTTTCAGAAAATTTAAATCAAATCTTTAGGTCTCGTCTCAGATTCCGGATCCGTATTAGATTTTTCAGCAAGGAATTCAGGTTCGGGATAGGATCATCACAGATGAGACAAAGCAATAGAGAAAACACAAATTTAATATGAAATGTACTATTTTTCTATAGGGTTTCTGACTGCAATACAAAAATTAAATACTCTCTAGTCCTTTGACATATTTCAATAATAATGGACATTTATTTAAACCTTTGTGCGTAGTTCTGAAACCTAACCAAGGTGAGGCACAGCTACCAGCACTGTGCCTTGGGGGACAAAGGTTCTTAAATTCTGATTATGTACACAATTCATTACTATACCAACTTACCATATATATTGATCAACTACTGTATTTAATATATCAACAACTGTCATAATACAAAAAATTCCTGAACTGTAAGCACTTCAGCCTTCAAATGAGAAAACATTTAGAAGCTTTTTAATTACATACCTGAATAAGCTAAAAGCATTTGTTCCTACATTTTTGACCATTTTCCTGTCCAAAAAAAGAGAGACATATTAATTCAGAAATTTTTTTTCATCACGCAAAATATAACTTGCTATTTGCTTAGTCTCTCATCCAGACCAAAACACATTATTAAACATGTGTTGGATTAGTATCAGTACTCCACAAGTTTCATGAAACTTAACTTAGAAGAGTATTCATGCCACAGAAAGATTTATTTCACTTCTCTTGCCCAGCTATTGCTCAACTTGGCTATGAACTATGATAGGCAACTAACCAATCAAGTGTAATTCCCCCTCTCCTATCAGATTTAAAAAGTTCACTTCTGAAAATTAGCTAATACCTGGTTTTCAGCTTCTATCAAAACACTAAAAACTCCAGCAGCTAAAATCCACCAACAAGTAAGCATTAAATAAAAAACTGCATCCAGACCAAATTCTTCTACCTACGACTCTCCTGCTCGCAACAGGAACATTGAGACTACCTCTGAACTAGAGCTGAAAGCTCTAAATAAGGCCAAGATAGATCTTCAAACACTTCATCCATTCTGGTGTTGCATAGTCTACACTCAGAATTCATATTCACATGTGGTTTTCATCAGGCAATCCATCAGGTTTGGGATAGGTTCTTCACTGATCAGACATACCAGTGGTTTTAAACATTACTCCCACACTAAGCTTTTAAATTAATCATAACATTTATTGAAACTTATACCTTCAATTAGGATGCACTGATTAGTTACACTAACAAAGCATGCTACTTCCAACTTCTCTAGATCACTCCACGTCCCAATTGCAATATTGCCTGCCTAAACAATACAGCATTTTATAGGTAGCACAGCTGCACAAGAAGTTTCACTCATGCGTTTGAACTTCACATACTGGGACAAAGCCTGTTCTCCAAAAGAAACTGCTGGCAGTTAGCAAGGTATTTAAAGGTACGGTTCTTTAATAAGGAATGGAATAATACTCCTGATGCACAGTCAGCGTTCACGAGCACACTTTTTGCCTGCTGCAAGAATAATCTTATACCAGCTCTTCTGAATTAGTTTAGCTCTGGAGCTGAAATAGCTTGAATATAATTAGAATTCATTGCAATTCACCACCCAATTCCACCTTTAATCATTAACATTACTTTCCTTAAATGCTAACATCTGAGTGAGCCCTAAGTTAACAGTCCTAAGAGGGTCAAAGCACAAACATCACTAGTTTTCAAAAACCAGCAACAGTTCCTTACCAGGGGACTTCACCCATGGTAAGGAAAGACACCTCAAGTTATGGAGGTCTAACGCTTCCCTCTCCCTGCTCTTTAAAAGATGCTACCTGTTGTACAGTTCATATCCATGTCAACATCTATCTGAGGTGAGTTTAAATAATGCACCAACATCCTTTTTCACAGCCTGGAACATGGTGGCATCTAGCTTGCAGACGTGGACAGCGATAAAAGTAACACTAACTGGGACAATGACTTAATCTAAGTGACTTCAAAAGAATTATTTAAGTGGTTTCATCTCAGTAGCCAGATCCGTATGAAGTTTCTCATCAACATATCAGGTTTGGCAGTTTCATCATGATTTACCACTTAAACATCAGTGACAAGTACTGTAACACAATTCATACATTCACATATTAAAAATAAAAAGCTTTATGTCTTTCATATGCAGATGTACTGAACAGGGAATACATTACAATTAACAAAAATTTTCAACTGCTTTATTAATATTACCTCCATCTGTTGTACTACAGTTGCCAGGAAATCTCTCATCAGGACACCTGACATTCCCATTATTAGAAACTGTTCATGCCATTCTAGAAATCTAAGAAAAAAAAAATCAATGACATGTTCACACATAATATAGTGCGACCCATTAGGAACAACCAAGTTTTACTCTTGTCGATCCCCCCCTTTCTCCCAACCACTGGTTGTAAGCACTTGAGTCAATTTGAATTGAATACAGATCCTGAAGTTATTTCTTAGCATTTTCAAAAGGTGAGGATATTAACGACACTCTTTAAAAGATAAATACACGATTTATTAAAATTTGAACCACTTTTGCCTGCTTATATTAACGAGCCTCAGATATCCCCCTTGTTGTCTTTGCCTAAACACTTTCTTATGATCTCCCAATAAAGTGCAAATTCACCATTAAAAGCCATCTTGAGGTAATCTTTGTCAGATTTAGTACAAGTACTTCAGATAAGCATATTTTAACAGCTCCTCCAACAGTGACCCAAATAAACTATTCGCTAACTCCCTATAGTTCTAGACCATGTCAAACATGCCTGAAATACAATGATACCTCATTTTTAAAGCTAATTACACACCCACTAATTTGATCAGACATATATTTTGCTAATCCATTTATCATATTAATTTATCCCCAATGATCATTCAAAACGTACAGAGCTTTCAGGAAAATCCACTTGTGTGTACCAAGTCTTCTACTTCTGATGGTGATTCCATGAAGGGCTAAAATTGAAATTAAAGAAAAATTGTATTTTAAAGTAGAAAATATCTCTTGCTGTGGTCTAGCATCATCTTTTATGTTACTGGGTCAGAAACATAATCACCAAGCACTAAAAATTCACTTTTTCATACAACAATTTAATATTGGTCTAGAATAGTCTTCAATACCTGACAAACGGAAATTTTGTATGCACTATGAAAAAACCACCCTGAACGGGATTTGGACCCTTTTGCAACCATTACAATGTCTGAAGAACAAAGACATTCAAGCTTTTATTTCAAAAAAATATATGAGTTTATATATATATTTCAAAATATGTATGTATTTATTCACAACACAATACTACTGTCCGTCCATAGTTTGCAGGATGATTATCCCCACTACATTCAAATATGATCATGTATGTAAATTCACATTAACTCCAACACACACCAAGACCAGACAGCTAACTTGCACTATCTCCAACATCAGTATAATTTAGCACAAGTTAACAAAATGATTTACCAAGTGGGTCTTCATGATTATTTAAATGCCACAGCAAAAGAAATTAAAGTGAGAACAGCTGACCTAAGGGCTGACCTTAACTCAGTGAAAAGCATAAAGTAATTACTCATCAGTTTGATAGCAACTATGAAAATGCAGTATACTGTAACTGTTTTTCCTTTTTGTCCTGCTCAGTAGCCATAACTCTGGCACTTAACATATTCCACACTTTTAACAGACAAAAATATAGAAACTAAGAAACGAAAGCATTTATTATCTTGATCAACAATAAAAATGTTGTGTTATTTCTCAAGCAATAAAATTAAGAAATCCAGAGCCGTTACCTTAATGTTTCTGTACGATGTATTGGACACCACTGAAAACTTCCTCTCCATCATACCTAAAAACAAACAGTAAACAAACTTAACACTTGAAACCAGCAAGTTCTTATTACCAGGCTACTAAATCACCCACATTTTAAGACAATAATCACAAACAATTTCTCAGGTCTCCAAAGCAACAATATGTTAACTACGTAAGTCTTAAGTTTGCAGGAGGCCTTTTAGAAAGCAGCAAGAAATGCAGCCAGTTTTAAGTAACAAAGGAGTTATGAGTTAAATCCACTGGAAATACCATATTCAAAGGATTGCAGAAATAACTGCATGTACCTACTATTAAACTTCAGTCCAAAGGATTGTGAATGAAAATTCATCATCTCAAGGTTTCAGTCCTTGAAGTAAAAGCACTAATTTCAATTGATTTAGAGAATTCAGTTTTAATCACGTAAGAAGTATTCAAATCTACTAACTCAACCAGACAAACACACAAGGTATTTGTTTTGTTATATACAATAGTTTAAAGACGCACATTCCAACAATAATGTTTCTCACTTTGCACTATGTAGATCAAATAAACGTAGATCAAATAAACGAAGCAATCCATTACAGGTAACTTATTAAACTTGTTTCAGATCACAAAACCAACTTAACCTATGGAAAATCTCGAGTTAAGCTTGCTTATTACACTCAATAACCACGGATTACTAACGGATTGTAAAGATACAAAGATTTTACTGTTCAGTTATCTAACATGTGACTCAGGCTATCATTAGACAAGCTAATTCAACACGGAATGAATGCACCCGACAACTTCCTACACAAATGCAACTATCTCCTTATCTTTGCTTGCAGATAAGAGCGTAGAATCCTAACTGTATTTTGTTATTGTATAGCCCGTTCTTCCAGAAGTACCGCGGCTCAATGACTTTAACATGGCAATAAGGGGAAAAAAGACCACAGGATGTTTTTTGAGGGGGGACAGGTTTATATTTTTTTTTTAATGTCTCCCTTTATTCTGCTGTCTCACTGCCTAGCAAAAAAAAAAAAAGGACGCATCAACAGTTTAAAGTAATTTCATGATTCACATTAAAAACGCATACACAGATTGTGGTGTTTTTTTTCTTGGCACGATACGTGGATTTTACAGTAACTGTATTTTTAAAGTGCATCCGTTGTAGGACAATTCCATGATGCCGATGGCTGAGCCCTATGAAACGCACACGGCCGACACAAATCTGCGCACCAACCCTACACCAAACGAACAAGGGAACTCTGCCTTGTTGAAGGAGCCCTCACCTCTCCCTGGAACACCTCATCGTGATGCTTAGGCCGACTTGATCCCTCAGCATCAGGCAGCATTTGAGGCACTAATTCAGAAGAAAGCCCAATGAGAAGTAAAAGGCCGCCTCACCCTGGCGAGGGGCTGCCCCCAACCCCGACTGGCGCCACTGCCGGGCATCATTCCTCCACCAGCCCCTAAGGTACCTTCACGGTTCCCCCACCCCCCCCGCCGCGGTCCGGGCCGGCGAGACATCAAAATGGCGCAGGCCCGGCAGCGCCCCGCCGGCCGCCGCCCGCACCAGGGCAAAATGGTACCCGCCGCCCATCCCAGCCTGCCCCGCGCCGCGGGACACCGCTTCCGGCGGGGGAACCGGCCCCGCCGAGGCAGGCGGCCTGCCGGGACACGTAGTCCGACCCGCCGGGCCCTCGCTGCGGCGGAGCGCCCAACACCGCGGCTGCGGCCCCCGCGGCCGGCTGGAGCCTGGCCCTACTCTCCCCGCCCGCGGCTCCCAGCCGCAACCCGCCAGCTCCAGCCTCAAACNTCCAGCCTCAAACGCTTCGCGGGCGAGCCCCCCGCGCGGCCAAGCGCGGACGCGAAGCCCAAGTGCCCCTCCAGCCTCCGCCGCAGCCATCTCACCCTCCGCGCCAGCGGCTCCGCAGGAAAAGGAGGAAAGAGAGGGCGCTCGCTGCCTTTATATCTGCGCTGCGGTGTGGGAACGAGGCTGGCCCCGCCCCTCTCCCCGCGAGCCGAGGGGCGGGGACGCTGAGGCGCGTGTGCGGGGTCGCGCTTTGTTCCCC